>SDVV010007342.1:0-17839 GCA_016164225.1 Gammarus roeselii
ACTTTCACTACCTCTCTTCCTCCTCCCACTCGTTTGTTGCCCTTCCACTTCTGCTCCACTCTTAATCTACCTTCCACCAGCAGATGGTCAGACACTCCTCCACCCTCCCCTCTCAACACCCGCACATCCAACAGCCTCCCCACCACTCTCCTCGATATCAGCACAAAATCCATCAGTGCTCTCTCCACCATTGCACCATGGGCCATAAGGAAGTTACACAGAGCTATATACCTACGTGGCTAAATAACTAATCCACTTACTTTCACGGCCATCTCGCAGGACAATCGATGCTGTCATCGAGTGGCAGAATAGGATAGCGTAGCGAGGGTAAGGAGAGTAAAGATTTAAAGACACAGTCGAAGGAGTTTATGCAGAACTGTCAACTTTGTATGGAGAGGTTGAATAACTGGACTAATAACTCGATGATTCGATAGGGTATATTTACTCATTTTAGGTGAGCATTCGTTTCATCCAAAAGTACCTTATAGGCCTACAATCGCCGATGTCAATAATGTTGCAGCGACGGTGGCTTCTAATGCGACGCTTAACAATATGCATCAGAGCTATACATCCTTTCTACCCAACCACATTACACCGCGCCGCGTCGACTCCAACTTGCGGCTCAAAAGTTATAACACTAACTTGAAAATTTGTGGAATAGGAATTAGTAAGCGGGCACGTGGTTAATGCAAGACACAATAATACGGCATAAATTGAGGGGTATTCCTTTCTGTACTGTACCTTTGTTAACCCGGACAGCTTCTTCCTCCCTGAAAGGAGAACAAAAACCCTAACACAGTAAACGGCTGTCGACGATTGCTTGCTATTTTTTTATACATCGTAAACAGGAGCATATTTCAATGTGTGTTATCAAGTCATTACGATTGTTGGTAACTCTTGCATCCAGAGTTATGTCACATGTAGACGTACCTCACACCCTTCGGCTGTCCGGTTCATTGACTGATGATAGTAATTCCGTTAAGTTGGTTTGGCGGCACTCTAGGCCTGTTTTGATGGAAACAATGACCCACTTTAAATTGGATGGTGATTCATTTACAATTATGGCAGTATGCTACATCTGGGTATATTCTTCATTAATTTCACCCTTTCCCGTAAACTGACAGATGCAGAGCCCCGATGCACACCTGAATAAATAAATGTACACGTAGGTACATTTATTTTAAGAGTGTACGGAATGGATTCTGTCGCTGTCTTGCCGACACGATTCCAATCACTTAGTTTTGTTGCCCGTTAACAACCCCTGAGCTCTTGAAGCTTTCGTCTCACTTCTCTCGCCTACTGCGTATTGTTCCCCTCAACACGTCCTTTTATGAGCACAGTGTTAGCCTATCTGAACGCCCTCGCGGTTGATATCCTCTCTTGTTCCCCCCGTGCCTCAAAATCCGCACCAATTGGGATTGGTGCCCAGTGCCGCGGCAAATGAGCTCCGTCCTCTAAGCTTGACTCAAACTTTGTCATGAGTCCCCCCGTGTTCTGTCATACAGATGAACGTGTCGATCTAAAAACATGAATTTATGACTCTGTGGAATGTTGTATAAATGGTTTTCCCCGAAATGCAATAAGAACACAAAATTATTGTAATAACCCAGGTACATTTTGGAACATTGATAATTATTCGGCATAAAAAATAAAAGGTAAGTTACCAGTTTTACAAAGAATGGAATTGTAGTGCAATGCAAAGTATAGTTATATAACAATGCATCCCATCCCATTCAGAAACTGTCAGACCGCGGCCACATTTTCCTTCAGACGTCCCACCGTCTGCGGGGTTACAAGAAGCTATTATAGGTGCAAAACGCGGATGGAAAGGAATAAGATAGGCATTAATTAGCGGTGGGTAGGGGCGGAGAGCAGCGCAATGCTGCAACCTTTGACTCACCAGCGAAGGTGGGCGGAGCCTAACGGCGAATGCAGGGCGGCCCGAAGGGAGGGGATTTTAGCAGCCGGATAGATGGATAGCTTTCGGAATACTCGATTGTTAATAGGTTATACATTTAAATAAGGTATTAGCATTTCAATGCTTGGGTATATTGTATTGCAACTTCGTTGCATGTCATGTTGCATATATGCATTTTCAATGCTGGGCTATCTGAATGTTTTTTTGGGGGTGGTATTGACAAACATACATTTATAAGATAAATTTTTATTGATAATTACAGTTACATAACAATTTACTAGCTGTTTTAATGGTTAAGACTCCACACATATTCATCTTGCACGAATGTTGATTTCCGGACACGTTCATGATGATTTTTTCAACCTTGGTATCATTTTCTACTACGTTCGCTATTAATCGATTTACACGTAGCATAGATTCGATTATTTTCTTGTTATTTTCTCCGATTGCTTTATCTGCAGCATTCGTCACGATTTTTCTCTCCGTTTGATATATATGCAGTCATATTATGGCCAAATGTCACATCGCATATGATTTGTTTATATTTGTACGAGCTTATTTGTAGATCGATTAAATAGAATATAACCAGCAATTATATAAATACAGTTATGGTATATATCCATAGACGATGTGCTGAAACACGTGATATCTCCATGCTTGCTAATATTCCAATGATTTATTTAGAACTTGGTTATATATGCGTTTATGTTTTCATCATCATAAGCATGATGCCACCATGACGCTGTCACCAAATATGCCCTGGGATTTCTCTCACCTGCACGATGCCCTTAGATGGAGGTACGCGTTACCTGTTTCAAACGAGACCGTTACCGGGTTTAAACGAGGATAATACCTGTTGCCACCATGCGGTCATACAAGTACGAACACGGTGACACTTCCGTGCCAGCCTCTCCCCACCGTTCACGCTACAGCCTCACTCATATCTCAGCATACGTCACGGAAGGTTCTGCGGTCAATCGTTCTTCTAAGATGCGATAATTAACGCAACGTTTTACATATTTTATTGTTGTAGCAGTGTCATGATACGTGTTATCGTTGACAGATATATATTATGTGAATAGTTTTTAGAGTGTTTCCATGCTAGTAGGGACATATTTATTCCATGTTATGTGCCAGTCATGGCACCCTACAGTATTGTGGTGTTCTCACATGGTCATACCTGTTGGTTGGTAAGTGTCATTACCTTCTCCCAACTGGTCCGAGCGGCAAACACGTTTCATCTGTTTTTTACGTGTTAGTTTATGTTATGCTGTGATTTATTCAGTGATCGTATACCAGTGCAGCTTTGATATGTTGGTGTTACCGTGTGTTATTCATAAGCTATCCCAGAACGCATCTATCTCATTCTCCTTCTCTTCAATTTTCAATAATTTATTTATAATAAAGAATTTAGGCATTTTATCCAGGAACGTTTGAATGATTGCATTGACAACCGGGGTTATCGTTGTCTTGTTTATCAATAAACTTTTGAGGAGATCAAATACGTGAATACGGCTTTGGACATTGGGATGGCTAACAAACCCATTCGAATCAAATATAAGTGCCGAGTTGGTTTTGAGATAGTGAAGCAAACCTGGGGATAGGGCCTTAGCAACGGGCGGTAATGAGGCCGTATATATAACTGCAAAATCATCGTCATTATGTGGGTCCTTTTGTTTGATCGGTTCCGGTGTGGACTCTGTAGTTATGCTATTGCGATAAAGACCGTTCATAAAATTAAATAATTTGAGTGATATTCCAGGTGAAGTATTCAAATCTAGCATATCATCCCCACGTCTACTCAATCTTTGACAGTGATACGAACAGCTATGTTCTGCTATTTCTGGCCCTGTTGTGACAAATATGGGTGTAGCGCTACCGCCAATAAGATTTGTTGTAAGCTTATCCATCTTGGACTTGGAACTAGGTAGTAAACCGATTCGTCCATGGATTATTTTGTCAAAAAACTGACTGCTGTGGGTAATAGTAAATTTAACAGAAGCCCTCCACGCACGGTTGATAGTGTTTTTCTTTTGGCCTCGGAAGATTTACTCCTGGACGATTTACCACCTAATTGTTTTGTTATAGAGTTGAATTTATTCACCCGTGACTTGGTAAGTTTGTCACAGACCAATTTTCCGCTCTCTATATTTCTAAATATTTTGCAGATGATTTCAACTTCTTTATCACTTAAATATTTGACAAGTTGACTACGTTCGGATGATTTTAGTTGATTTTTTTTTTATTATAAAAAATCAATTTACGTTTCAAAGGATGTTTATCACACATCCCGACACGACGTTTCCTTCATTAATCCACGTAGGTTTGCTGTCTGGATAATCCGTATATATCACATAGATTTGCTTTCTTATTCGTTCAATTCGAGTTTCAATACCTTGATGGCATAAATATCAGGTTTGTCACACTGAACTAGTTCCTGCCTATAGGCAAAACCTTTCCTGCCTATCAGTATTGAGTGGTGTTATTTCATAGGTCGGAGGGTAATGTTTTTGATTAACACGTGAAATACGAAACACTTCCTTCGTGAACTTTGGTTCGTGTCCTCGCCAAAATGTCTCGAGACTGGGATCACTGCACTGTAAGCGTACGTACGCTCCCACCTTTAGTTGTGTACTGGGCACTTTAATTCTTTTACGCCGTATTTTATACATTTCGACCAGCTAAGACTGAATTTGCTTCGGATCGTTCAACAAATAAACGTCAAATGGGATCCGTCCCATTATTGATGTATGTGGTGTCATATTGTAAGTCATTACAAGTGCTTGCAAATCATTTAAATAGCGTTCGGTCTTTTTTGCATGCATATGTTTTCCCAATTTGAGTTTTAAAGTCCGTATAACGCGTTCTGCAGGGATGCTTTGATGATTTTGTTGTACGTGTAATAAATGGATATGTTTTTGCTAGCCAAATTTGCTTTAAGGTTTCTATTTGTAAATTCACTGCCCTGAACTGAACAAATCCGAGTTGGTGGTCATACTAGTTCATTGAATATTTTGTCAAATGCTGCAATCACGTTTACATATGTAATAGCTTTCAAGGGTTGTACACACAGATACAATAAATATCTAGTCAATAACATACAATAAATATTTAATGCTGTCATTTTTAGCTGCATATTCTTTCATATAGAAAACATCTGCACAGAGAATCAATCCAGGACGCGCAGCTGTGAACATATGTCTGCTAAATTTCAAGGGAGCTTGTTTAAATCGTGTGAATGTTTCTGATGCTTGTAGAATTTTTTCAAAATCGCGTCTTGTTGTAGACGGACATATATTCGTATAGCTTTGATGTAGGGCCATCACGCTAGAGTACGACCCAACAGCGACCGGATTGTAGTAGACACTCTCCATTCTAATTCACTACTAATCTCAAATCGGGCATACATTATATTTCATAAAGGCAACATTTGTTAAAATTCATGTCCTGCAATTTGTCCTCTAATCAAGAGTTTCGAAGTACTTGGATGCGTGAAATCCACCAAGATATGACCATATGGTTTTTGTTCCACATGTAGCTTATACAATGAGATGAACGATTCAATATTTTCTTTTGCTATAAATGTTTTACCGAAATAACGTAATTGATTAATATCGCGCATGCCTAGGATAAAAAAATGTGTGTTATTCATAGATACTGTGCGATGGAATCGATTTGAGTATAAGAGTGATTGGTTTAAATATATCACACTGATATTTGCGTGTGTACCTCGACACAACACAGATGCAATAATACGTAGAGACACTGGTTCCATCATGAAGTCATCGTACACAATAAGTAGTTTATAAGTAGTTTTCTTCGCTAATGGATCGAATGCGAGTGGTCCTGCATGAATTGTGTTTCCTTACAGGAAAGTGCTCTGATCCTGAAACGACGACCTCATCGAAACTATTATATATTTACTAAGTATTTTTCCTACAAGGACGCTCTTCCCGTTAGATGAGAACCCGCTCAAAAACAATCGTGCGGGTTTGGCGAAGAGGTTGATGTCCTCAAACCTAACAGTCTCCATTCTCCCCAACAGGCTATAGATAACTACCTATTTTTCAATGAACCTTTAATTTATATATATTTATTTCTGACAACAATGTAACTATTTTTCAATGAACCTTTAAATTATATATATATTTTCTCTCTTTGCAGATATATTCCATCAAGGATATGCTAAAGTCAAGGACCCGTTCGGCTTCACCAGGTAATTTTTACGTGTCTAAAGTTTGATCAATCATGCCAATATCTTTGACATTATCCAATATTGTTCCCGTATGTTTTTTTCTAGCAATTGATTTAACCTATTATCATTTCTTTCTAAACAGATCATGGTAACAACTCGATCGGGGGTGAACCAGATCAATCCGATACTTAGGTATGATAAGGTATGTTTAACGAAAAACGTCGATGTATTTTTTGATTACTCTAATCAATTTTCCATGTTAGAGCAGTGGAATAATTTTTTTCTAAATACTTACATTTTTCACGTGCAGGCCGACGCAGCACCCTCCAGCGTATCATCCGTATTAGAGCTTTCCGCTGGCCAGTCTTTGGCCAAACTATCAGGGTGATCCTAGGTACGGAAACCCAAACTTCCAGCGTCATCCGCTTCCTGTACCTCACTACCAGCAACGGCAGCAGCCTCAAGCATGGCAACCTAGACAACCGTGGCAGAGACCACCGTGGCAGAGACAAGCATGGCACTACCCGCAACAGACTACACAAACTGACTTATACAAAGTCGGTCATGATGCATTACAAAGGTTAGTGAATACAAATTATTTAAAAAAAAATTATTTAATAAATTATTTTATTTTTATTAATAGAAAGCTATCATCTTCATTATAGGTTGAGAAAGCAAATGATCTTTCTGGTATATTCATCGTTAGGGGCTTGTCTTCCGAGATTAGCTCATGTGAGTGAATACGCTCCAGCATGATTTCCTCTTGACTGAGGAAGCTAACTGTAAAGTCGGGACTTAGTACAATTTTAGACTTGTACATTTTTGATGTAGTGTTTAAGAATACAAGCGATATTTCTTCCGAGTCGCACTCCAGCTGCACACTCGACGAGTCTTGTCTTATTAAAACAGCCACTTGTTCCTTCATCTTCGAAATGTTCAAGATAACTTTAAATGTTGGTAGAGTCGTTGACACAAAATGGCCAGCTTCAATGAATGCAAACCTCTGGAGAGTGCGGTTATTGGTCACGTCAAGAGTTCCTACTTTTATCAGCTCCATTTTTCGAGCTTGTTGATCAATCTTGAGGAGGAGGATGCTTACTCGACGAGAAGGTGATGATGTGTGTGTCTACCGCCTCAGCGATGTCGGTTTTATACGATCCACCGATGCAGACAAGCAAACAGGCTACTACATGTATCGCATACTTATGTATAAAAGTACGTGTGCTGCAGCTCAGACATTATTTATGCTTTTGAGCTCGTCGACGACAAACCTTCCTCGAAAATGTAGGTATCATGTCTTTATTTCAGTTTTAAAGATATCTTTGCTATTTGTGTATTGTTTTAAGCGTCCGTTATATGTTAATCTAAAATGTAGTGTTTTTATTCTTGTGGAATGAACCCAAACGATATGGTAAAGGCAGATACGCCATTGTTGGAGGATGCAAAGAGTGTCCCGTGCCCTAGTGCAAGCCTCGCAATGTCCGTAAGCCCTAGCGTAAGCATTGCAATGCCCGCAAGCCCTAGCGTAAGCCTGCAATCCGATGACATCTCCCTTCTGTCTTCGGAACAACGCGGAGTTCAGTCTACTGCCCCGGAACTACCCGGAGTTCAGGCTACTGATGGTATGGATCCATTCGTTGCTCAGCCTACAGATGGTTTGGCGATGTCTCTTGTTGAGTCGTCTACTGATGCGTTGGCACCGTCTCCTGTTGAACAGATCGTCGCTACTGATGTCCCCTTCTCGATTCAGGGACCGTCTACTCTCGATCCGGAACCAGATTCAGATAATGCTGTGGATGATTCGATTCCTTTGGGTGAGGCTATACTTCACCCACCTACCTCTGTAGGTATTTTGAACCAACACTTCGTAACATCGACATTTATTCCATACACTGAACACATCAACATATCGTCCATGTTAACATTAGGATGTAAAGAATTAGTGAAACATATCGAAACTAAATTAGGAACATTCCAAAGACTCCAATGCACCGTGAAGGTTAAAATGGGAAAAACAATGGAGAATACATCTATAGATGACAAGGTCTGGGTATTAAACACAAAAGCGATCCAGCTGACAAAAACCACTTTGCTGTCTGAGTTCAGGAGCATCAAGGTAATGGCTGGAGTATTAATACAGTAACCGCTGTTGGGCTGAAATTCTACAAGACAGGGGCTAAAGGAACAAAACAAAGGGGGGATTATGTTCCTTGGCCCAAAAATTGCCCAGGCCGGCACCATATTGTCAAAATCAAGAAAAAATAATAATTAAAATAATTGTGTATTGACAAGCAGGATTGCCCATTTCCATTTGCCTGAAAATACATCTCTCAAATGATTGACGACAGTTGGAGTTAACTTACCTCCCGTACAAAAGCGATTATTTTAATTTTCCACATCTTCCCTTGAACACACCTGTGGCTTTAGAAGCTTTACCTAATATAGACAGAGATTGTAAAGTTAACATTAGACTGTATCAGCTCACAAAAGAGAAGGAAGGTTATGGTCTGGTCAGTGTATACAGAGGCAGTTTAGAGGCCATTGAGGAGCGCACAAACCACCTTGTGCAAATCTTAGATGCTAATCATGTAGCTCTCATACCATGTCCCTCTACACTTATGAAAACATTTAGAAATACGACCCATAGAGACAATTTTTTTTGTCCGTTCTGCATGCTAGGCATACACGAAAACAAAAAAGCCTGACACATAAACTGTGTTCGTCCATTACAGGCTTGAAAACATCAGTATGCCTGAAGAAGGCGAAATGTACCAATTTTCAGTCATGCACGCAACAATGAAACCCTCTGTTGTATGCAATTATGACTGTGAATCTGTGCTGGAGCCCACCCAAGAGGGAAAACATATAGTCAACATACACAAGTTGTGCATGTACAGTTATACTCTTGTGGATAAAGACGGGAAAATTGTAAAGCACAAAGTAGTCGATTCGACAACGGTTCCCCTTGAAGCGATAGAGAAACATCTTGTTAAGAATATGTTGCTGGATTATAATGAATACATGTCAACATTACCATTGTTCCCATTGCCGTCCTCACCAAACATGACGTAAAAAAACTTAGCTGAAGCAAAACATGTGAATGCTGCGGAGATGCTTTGGAGAACATGGTAAAAGGCGAGTACGTCATCATAACCATTACGTCGAGGACGTCTTCGACCACAATAAAGAGGTAATGACAGGAAATTACTTGGCCGCAATATGCCTTAATTGTAACTTCAGAATAATGGAGAAACTCAAATTCATGCCATGTATTGCTCACAATGCATCGACCTATGACAAGCGTTTTATACTGAGAGGATTGGACGGCAAAAACTTCTCCGAAATAAACGTTTTGTCAAAACAATCAGATAAAATGTTCAACATCTCTGTCTCCTTGAACGATGCCACGAGCAAGTACGGTGTCAAGTTCATCGACTCGTTCTCGTTCCTCAACTCAAGTTTAGACGGTCTTGCCAAAAATCTTAGAGATAGTGGCCATGACATGCCGCTCTTCAAATCCTATCTCACAAATCTCGATTACAGTGACAAGGTTCTAGACCTCGCCACTCGAAAAGGACATTTCTGCTATGAAGTCATCACATCGGATTCTGTGCTAGACGAAACTGACATCCCGTCGCAACAAGCCTTCTACAGTCAACTTCGAGGCAAAGGAATTTCGGACTCTAATTAGGATGAAGTGATCGAAATGTAGCATGCAGCAAACTGTAAGACATTGCGTGACTACATGATCATTTTCCTGCTCATCGACACGCTGCTGCTGGCCGAAGTCTTCCAAAAGTTTAGGGAGATCATGACACGCGACTACACCCTGAATCCCGTTCATTTTGTGAGTGTCCGTGGCTTTGCAATGCAAGCCGCCCTCTACGAAAGAACGATGAAACTAGCGCTGGTCAAAGATATCTATCTCCTGAACTTGATTGTCAAAAATACACGAGGCGGATTCGTGACGTTGACGAAAGGTCTAACCAAGATAAACAATCTCCGATGCAAAGATTATGACTCTACATTACCCGTGTCTTCAGCAGCAATGTGGGACTTTAACAGTCTTATGGTGGATGCTTGAGCGAACCCCTCATCATTGGCGAAATCCTCGAGCTCACACCGGAAGAAAGTCAAGCATTCGACTTGGTAAACACAGACTGTTATGGCAAGTATACGTATTTTGTCTGCGTCGATGCCCAAGTCAGCGATGAAGTTGCACGAAAAACAGACGAGCTGCGGCTACTGCTACATCAAAAAGAGGTTACCTTGAGCGGTGTTCACCCTGCACAAAAAAAACTCTTGGCTGGCTCGGAACATCTCAAAAACCGAAAACGAGCAGATCGAAAGCTGGTTGCTAGTCATCTACCTCAAACTGACTACCTTGTGACCCTGGAACTTCTTCAAGTTCTCCTCAGGCAAGGACTGAAAATCACCAAGGTTCATCGAATATTTCGCGTAAAACAGGAGCCCGTCTTCGAGTCCTTTATCATGAAAAATATTCAGAAACGTCAGGAGTCTACGAACTCATTTGAAAAGTCCCTGTTTAAACTACTCTCAAACAGTATCCACGGCAAGCTATTGTTCAACCCACTCAACAGAAGTCTAGAGGCAAAGGTCGTGTGCACCCACGGCGAGTTCCGAAATTTCGCTGCCAATCCCCTCCTGAAAAACTACTACGCCATCGGCCCCGAAACGGTCATCATGATCCTCGAGCAAAAAAATATCCGAATGATTCATCCACTCCAAGTTGGATTCTACGTGCTTGAAAAAGGTAAAGCAAAAGTCTACAGCTTCCTCTATGACACACTGAAGCCACGCTACGGTGACAACGTCTCGCTCATCTACTCGGAAACAGACTTCTTGCTGATCCAGTTCAAGGGCGTGGCCGACAATGAGGTGGAAATGCGGCAAGCTCCCCTGGCTGAATACATGGACTTCTCCAACTACCCCAAAAATCATCCCTTGTACGATTAATACAAGAAAGGACAGCTCGGGCTACTGAAAAGCGAAACAGCTGATGACTACCAGAGTGAGATCACTTGCTCACAGCCCAAATGTTACAGCATGTGGCTCGAGTCTGACGCTACAAATTCAGCTGCTAAAGGTGTCAATTTTCAGACACAACCAAAAATCACAGAGGCATACATAACCAGAAAACATACACACATTTCGAGCTCATACACAATATTCGTGCGCAAGTATGCCAGCTCCAAACTGTACGCACTACTAAAAATTGCCTCAGTAAATTTGCAAACAAACGTTACTATCTCGACGTGTGCACAACTCTTGCCTATGGACACCCGGACATTCCC
This sequence comes from Gammarus roeselii, assembly GCA_016164225.1. Lineage (NCBI taxonomy): Eukaryota > Metazoa > Arthropoda > Malacostraca > Amphipoda > Gammaridae > Gammarus > Gammarus roeselii. The sequence continues at coordinate 11,429 of SDVV010007342.1, forward strand.
AAAAAATCCATTGAAAATAATCCTACCGTCACTAAAAAAAGGAAGCGATGTGACTTGGCTAATGATGTCGATGAAGAAATGGATTTAACATGGAAGAGACACAAGCCGGGTGAGACCGTCTTTGGCGAATACATTCGCGATGAAAGCAGCTCCACGTCTTCAGGATTTATTCTCCAAATGTTCATAAAATGTAAATAAAATATAAATATATGAAGTTGTTTCATTATCCTACTAGTTAGATTAATATTGATGTCTACAAGCGGTTTGTTGTCAGTATGACGTAAGACCCAGTGCAGGATGCAGGAACCGGAGAACTTTTTTGTCTATGTCGCATCGCTAGGCAGAAGCCAATTGTACCAAAACGATACGTTTTCAAGTTTTACTAACAATATTTATCCAGGAATACAGCTACAGGGAGACTGGAGCGTATGAATTGTAGAAGTATTCTATAATGACTGGTTCAAGATAAGGAAGCATGATATACAATGCAACATTGTAATCTACATAGACTATTTTAATGCTGAAAATGAACGAATCGGGCATAAAAACGCATTGTTTATTCCTAGCGAGAATATCTCAGGCAATGCGATGGAAGATTACATCTCCGAGCTAGAAATCAATGTCAGAAAAAGTCTGTTAGGGAAACAAATCTTTAGAGATGAAGGAAAATTGTTTGGATATGATAAGGCCACACGACGCATAAAGTTCAATGCCTTAATTCTACAAACATGTCGCAACACAAATATACAGAAGCTATGGTGAATTGTTACTTTGGCGGAGATAGATAGGCTGATTTAATGTGTGGAGCGATATGTAAATATAATGTCGGTGAAGGTGGAGTACGTGAAAAAAATTCTTGTATGAACGATAATGTACGCTACATAAACGTTTACTCCGATGTCATTTAACACAGTTTTATGGGCGACAAGCAAGTCAATATTCTTGATGTTATTTATATTAATAACTCTTATTCATTTGCACGCGCCCATGTCGAATATAAAAAATTACAGCGAGTCATATTAATTCCATTTCTATCGATCTACGAGATGGTGTTGGCGGTAACATCCCGTTCAAGGATGGTGGATCGAGCCTATGCGCATTACATTTTAAAAGAAGCTAGAGCCTTATTAATATAATGCTTGATATAAAAAGTCCTTTTGTATCTAGCAATCATGAGGGTGGTATATGCATATCCGTCGTACGAACAATACGATGTTTTATTCGCGAAACGTGACAAGATACGCGGTGGAAGCTTACATGATATTGACAGATTCACAAGTCCGATATCGTACCAGAGGGGTAGCGGATTCTTCTCAACCATAGCCAGTCTTGTAAGACGCTCATTGTTTTTTCAACAAAAAACATTACTGCCTGCAGCTGCCGTTATGGCTCAAAACATGGCACTCGATTACTCGGAGCAGAAAGATAAGCGGAATTCAACCAAGGAACATGGGATCGCTACACTCAAGAATGTTGTAAAGAAAGCCATGGTTGGAGGTAAGATCACAGGAAAAGTAACGGAAAATCGTAAATCGAAGATGAACCACAGAAGAAATACAGACTCGTGTCGTCCATTAGTTAATTACTAATAAATACCACTGTTCATGTACCAATAACGTTAGTTCTGGGTGAGGTTCTATACCGACAACATGTTTGGTGGATCATCTCTCAACATGGCGGGGCTAGAAGCCCCTACGGAAAACTATGAAATGAGATTGGTTGATATGTTTCATTCCATCAACAAGAAATATTTAATTGAATCAAGTATCGAATCGAAATTTGAAAGAAATTATCTAAATACAAACAGCAGTCTGTATGATGGTAGAATTGCCGATTCCTTTATAGAATTTCATATTCCAGGATCGGATAATGAAATGGTTGACTTGAGCTCGTTAACTGCTGAAGTGAAAATTTGTGTTAGAAATGCAGATGGAAGCGCATTGGCCGCCGCTGCAAATGTTACACTCGTTGACGGATTCTTTCATCGTATGTTCCAAAGTCACTCCCTATCCTTAAATGGTGTACAGTGTGAAGGAAACAGTTATTATACATCCATGAAGAGCTCCGATCTGAACAATGAAGGGTTGAATATGATGTATAAATCATTGCAAACACCCATTCCAGATACCGTCGTCGCGGCGAATTTTGCTAATCAAAACGCAAATGAGACTTGGATTCAAGAAAGTGTACGTCATGGTATACATATGATGGGACCACTAAACTTTGATGTTCCCGGTAGCAATAGTTATCTATTAGATAATGTCAGCGTAAATATACGTTTGAAGCTGGCAAAAAAAAAACTCGTAGCGTTCTTCTAACACATGACAATGAACAGTACATCTATTTTGTTGATTCACGCAAATTATGGTGTAAAAAGGTTGTACCATACCCTACAGCATTGCTTGCTCTAAATAAAGCGCTCACAAAAAAATTAAATGATTGAATACATATTCGACCGACCTATTGTCAAAACAATCGTGTTTCCTACCGGTCAAAACTCCATCTCTATTAATTCCCCTTTCAACGAGGTTGTTCCTCATAAATTAGCCCTGTTTCTCATTGATCAAGCTGCACACAACGGAGCATATGATCGCAATCCAAATTACTTCCAGCATAATGGTATCACAAAGGTTATCGTCGATGTAAACGGAAACTGCGTTACCAACATTAGATCTTCGTTTCCCAGAGAGTGTGCCCAAGCATAGCATCGAACCCTTTCGGCTCTAGGGAAGCGCACCAGCGCTCATCTCATCACAAGACAAAACTTCCCTGCAGGAAGAACTATATTTGTTATAGATACAAGACAACCGACTCTGAAGATGTCATTAACCTAGAAAAACGAGCAAACATACGTATAACAGTGAAAATCCACCCACTACAAATTACATCTTGTTCTTGGTAGGTTATACACTCGGTGTCATCCGAATAAATTTGGCAAGGAGGGTATTCCCCAACTATCTACAGTAATCATGGATAATAATCAAATTTACCATATGTCCTAGCGCTATCCAATTATGAAACATGCCTATAAAGGCTGATTTGCGAGAAAGCAGAATGCCATGCAACAAGTGAATGGCTACATGATTGTTAACAGCAAAAGCAATCCTAATAATATGGGTCATTGGATCCTAATATTCATAAACGATAACAGATACTTCTTTTTTGATTCGTTTGGGTTTAATCCAAAAATATATTTAATGGTAATATAGCTTCGAATCATGATATCCATGCAAAAATACAACTTGTACTACAGAAACCATTGGTCATTGAAACCATCATTGGTCTGTGGAGCTTATTGCATCTACTTTGCCTATTATCTATGTCAAAATATACCTGTTAAAAGTTTAATCGAGCGGTTCTCCAACAGGCAACTATCGAATAAATTCCTTTCTTTCTGTTCCACGGCCTGGATGCTGACATTCCCCTCGTAAAACTGATGCAAACACCGTAAATAGATTACTCTTTTGGTGAAAACTACGCAGCCGAAGTCACGATGAGGTTGCATTCGGCGTTCAAAACAGTCAAGGAAAAATCTAAGGCTGCTCACCAGAAGTCTGCTCAGCTGCGCGAGAAAGGGGTAAGGAATGATAAGATAGCGTCCGGTGCCGTCGTACGGGTACGCAACAAAATCAATGAACCTGATGATTGGGCAATGTGGCCCACGCTGTACGAGGGAACGTACCGAGTCACTGAGAAAAAAGTCACAAATGCAAAGATTGTAGACATCTACAATCGGAAAGAAAAATACGTTCATCTTAACAGACTAAAAGTAGCACATTTGCGTGGAGACCCTCACCCGCTGACGGAGGCCGAGGCGGTCAAAGAAACAAACTGCACCACCGATACGGGCGAACCGACACCTGAGGTGGTGATGCAAGATGACACACACACCGATACCGTAGAACCTAGATACAACCTTAGGCACCGTGGCTGTGCCGTGCGAGAGGTGCCACGGATGCGTAAGAGATATGAGGACATGAGCCCGGGTAAACGAAATAGATGGATGGGAATCACCACCGTGATAACACCTATCAAACATCATTTTGTACCTACCGAAGACAACTGTGACAGCATGTCAGTGAGGACCTGAACCTTTGTACAAATGGAAAGAATCGCCAACGCGACCAACCAGCCGATAATTTGTTGTGAGGTCGAGAGAGAGACGAAGTGAACGACTTCACTTGAAGAGGAACGAAGGAAACGTTGGAATTTACACACCTACCAGTCAGGTGCAGTTCTATCAAAGGGTGCAACGATATGCCCGACCAGGTACAACACCTGGGATGACGATAAGCATCGGATAATTAGATAGAACAAGTCCACCAATCGTTCACAGCGAGAGGGGAAGCGCTGATTTGGCAAGCGAGAGGTGATGTCGAGTAACCCCGCAGACGATGGACGTCTGAAGGAAAATGCAGCCGGGGTCTGACATTTTCTGAATGGGAAGGGGGCATTGTTATATAACTATACTTTGCAATGTACTACAATTCCATTCTTTGTAAAACTGTACTCTTACATCTTATTTTTCAAGCCGAATAATTATCAATGTTACAATATGTACATGGGTTGTTACAATGATTTTGCGGTCTAATTACATTTCAGAGACAACCCTTTATGACAAAATTTGTGTGGCGTTCACGGTCCCTTGAACTACGAACGATGTCAAGTTTACAAGGCAGGAGTGATCTTACGATAAGAGACTTGCTGCATACTTGTTCACTTTGGGGCAAAGTGACTTTGGGTGTCAGATGGACTGCAAAAAATCCTAGTCAGTGGTCAATGACATGAGGTGAAACAACGTTTTATGTAAAGCTACTGAGAAGCTCCGAGTTCGACAAGGTGAATGTGTTCACGGTTTAGCCACAAAGGCCGTCCTACGGCAACCTGGGTGAATGGGAGACAAGCCGTCTTGGTAGCACATTCACACGCTAATGGACGTGAAAAACACCAATTGACACTTGAAGAATGAGGCAAGGATAGCACACCATGCTGGAGAGAGGCCGAGACACACCAAAGAAAGCATCCAGGTCACGGTGGAACGTGAGATGGCGAGTGGAACACATTTGCATGGAACCGAGGGCAGTGGATGGGAGCCAACATACTGTGAATGCGGACGGCTGCTGAATCAACCTGTGGTTGCCGGAAAGGGTGAGCTCCGCGGAGAACGGCACTGTTTAATTTCAGAGTAGGTAGAAACGAGTTGCGGGAAACCGCGAGCGGTAGGAAGGGCAGGGTAGGAAGGTTAGAGTAGGAAGGACAGGGTAGGAAGATCAGGAGTACCAAGAAGAAAATGCAACAGAGGGTTGACATTTTGTTTTCGGAGAGGGAGGGCATTGTAATGTAATTTTAATTCAACAATGTTCCTGCTGTTGGGGAAGGGAGCGCGGTATTTGAAGTCAGGCTATGACGTAAGGACGGCCACGTCTAATGAACTGAAAGCATCGAGGGTATCGGTAGCTGATTGGGCAATTCGTTTGAAGGGGCAACAAGAGACTGGGACAGGCACTGTGGGAGTATCCAGTGGGAGAGAGGACGGAGCAGCTGACGGTTGACCAGCTGCAGGCCTCGACCAAGGCCAACAGAGCCGAGTGTGGCTAGGGGAAGACAGGTGTCAGCCTGCCGGGGCATCATCTACAAAGAGATGCATTTACCCCACACATTCACGTTGAAGCTCAACGGAATGGAACTACGGATCTATCGTCGGCCGTCGCAGGGCATCATCTGCAAGGGGGAAGCAGTGTCCACACATATTCGACGGTGGGGCTCAACGGGATGGAACTACGGATCTATCGTCAGACCGATCGTCGGCAGTCGCAGGGCATCATCTGCCAGGGGGAATCTGTTACCCCACACATTCACGTCGAGGCTCAACGAGATGGAACTTCGGATCCATCGTCGGACCGATCGTCGGTAGTTGCAGGTGTCAATCTGCAGGGGGGCATCATCTCCAAAAAGAGGGGGAAGTGACTGCGGCCGATGGGGATGCACGTGGCAGTGGGGTGGGTCCCTTCGGTGCTGTGTAGCTATAGCATAACTATGTTAATTAGTTCTGAACGGGCCAGCGGGACTGGATACGCGGGTGCCCACGGTCGGGTGCTGCACCCCTTTATCTCGATATAACTGGTGAGATTTTTCGGGTGATTGGGTAACTCCGGTGCCATGTTGTGCGGGAAGCACGGACCATTTTCATTGTGATTAATCAGGTTCAAATTATCACGTAACAGTGTTTTAAAATAAATAGTCGAAATCGTCACGGTCTGTCATTTTCCATGCAATCAATTCAAGTTATAACCCTCTATGTCTTTCCAGTCTCATTTTAGTCGCCTTGACACTTCTTCACTATCACTATGCCTATCTCCTTCAGTCCGTATCCAATCTACGTTTCGTTACAAGTGCATGTATATATATATA
>SDVV010007343.1:0-17838 GCA_016164225.1 Gammarus roeselii
CATAGAATGATATATATATATATATGTATTATATTACCAAATTCATTGAATGTATATAAATATATATCCTATGAACATGCTGTAAGCTGCACCCGTCCGTCTGCCGGCCGTTCGACTCTCCTTCCCCCCCACGCCCTTCGCACCGCTCGCCTTCCTTATCAGTGACTAAGGCCGCCAGATCATTGACTCCGCCCATCCCCCCGGCCCGCCAAAACTAACTTTATGTAGCCCTATCTATACCCTTTCACTAATTTGCGTTTCGCAGAAGATATAGCTACTCCTACTGGGGATCACACTTGAAAACTCGGCACACGATATTCGAAGTCCCGAAAGCTTTGAGCTTTTGATCGATAATTCATGCCTCCTCGATCAAAAGGCTCAAGGGTTTCGGGACTTTATCGTGTACGGAGGCTTCAGCCCTTCGTTGGAGACAACTACCTACTCTAATTTAATCTTCTGCTGTAAACTAAATAACACTAATTGTTTCTATTGAATCGTTAACAGTTTTATGTTTACATTTGTACGTTATTAATATTTATCTCGAAAAATATGACGCTATTACTTTGTCCTTGATTATTAATTAAGGTTTTGCCTCCATTAATTCAGAACATATTCATTTACTGCAAAGTTACAACGTGCCTGTCTAACGTCCCGACTGCTGTTTCCGACAGCCTGCCTACTCCCGAAATTCCCGACTACCGCCTCTTTAGGCCAATGCTGGTGGACAGCTTCATCCTTGCCGTTATTGTTTACGTTATTTGCTTCACCCTGGCCAAGATCTTCGCCAAGAAGCACGGATACAAAGTGGAACCCACGCAAGAGCTCTACGCTGGGGTGAGGCAGCGGAAAGCAGCTCTATGATATGATTTACGTGTGCATTAGATTTGAGCCATCGAGATTCTGTTCACTAATTTATATCGGTGTAATAGGGCCCTTTATAACATGGCAGTCATTTACATCTTCAAACAAGTTTGATATAATTTCTGGAGCGTATTAACAATAACCATCTGAAGAAATTTGCGCAAATGACCAAAGTTTTGGAGAATAAGAAAATTTTGCCATTTTGCTAGTGTGAACACGTTCTTGTGCTTTTACTACTCAGCGCCAACTCTCCGAACTCGTCAACTTCTATAGAACAGTTGATCGTTGTTATACAATAGTTTGGTTTCCTAACGATAGATGAATTCTGCTCATTCACGTGATCGTTGAATTACTTGGATCAGCGATTGCATTCAGCTGTTGAACTTGAACGCGTCTGCGTGGTGAATTCGCTGAATTCTTATTAGTAGAGATATTTTTTTTAAAGATATTTCTCACTATTTTTTCTACAGAGCGCTTTCTGAAACGGTACTAACCTTTTGTTTAACACTAACCTAGAAGAACGAAGTTGTGAAAGTTTTCAAGTCTAGTGCACTTTTAAAGGAAAACCTGCTCTAGAATGATGCAGGGGTAGGCCACTCTTCGACAAGGTGAGGCAGGAGGAGGCATCTCTATGGTTGGGTGAGAAAGGAGATGGCATCTTTTTGATGGGCTGCGGCAGTAGAAGGCATCTCTATGATGTGACGAGGCCGGAGAAGGCATCACTACGATTGGATGAGACAGGAGAAGCAGCTCTACGATGGGTAACACCAAGAGATGGGATTTACGCTTGGGCGAAGCAAAGGAAGCGGCTGTACTCTGGTGAGACAGGAAAGGGCAGCTCAACGCTTTGGTGAGGCATGAGAACGATGCTCTACGCCGTCGTGAGTCGTGGAGGATGTTATTGAAGTAGGTGTTGTTGTTGTGGTGGCTGTTTCGGCGTAGAGACTCTTTTGTTTTTGTGTGAAGGAGCCATGACCGGCAAACAGATCGGAAGTCCAGAGTCAGAAAGTCCCATCGTCTTGCATCAAGTGCCCAACGATTTGGTCCTCATAAGTGCTAGGTCTACGAGGAGTTATCCTCGACTGGTTTTGCCCCGTTGTCTGTCTTAAACACGAAGTTGATATGTACACCTGAATCTTCGAGTAAACAGTCGAGGTCTTATCTTCTGCAACAGCAAACCCGATTCATGGAATACCCTAGATTCCCTCCAAAACTCAGGTGGAGATGTGTAATTTAATCTGATCTTGCCTGCACTTCTAGGACAGTTTGACCTCTATGGTTTCGCTGACGGGTCAGCTGAGGGGGGAGCTCTGTCGTCGCCATGAAGAGTAATCCTTGAGACCGTTTTCGACGTATTGACACCTTGGGAAATTGGGGTAGGACACGCATCTAATTGGGCCCTCAGGAAACTCTTATTCCTTATTTCCAGAATATTTTTTCTTGCTCGTTGAGGAATCATATTTGTTGCTCCTCTCTGAGGTGAGGGGGACCAAAAATGTACTGAAAATTTTATGTCGGGCCTGACGACTGACGTCCATGACGGGAACACGATGTTTCTGAACAGTGTGAAACCATTCTTGCTTAGCTGGTGCAACAACTGCTCTCGTCGCTACGGTGATTGAAGTTTTAGTTGGTATTCCACTGGGTGCACGACACAACGGCTCAAATACAAACTAGCAGGCAAACGGGTGGCTAAGATGGCCACCCACCTCCGGCTAGGATGCAATGAGCGGTTTCTCGTGCTGGTCACCTATCCGGGATCAAGAAGGTCAACATTAGATAGCAAGAAGGCTATGATCGGGTCTTCGTGCCGGTTACCTACCGGCAGCCTTAGAGACTACCACCCAGCAGCAAGAATTTTATGAGTGGCTCCTGGTGCCAGTCACCTCCCGACGCCCAAAAAAGCCATCATTCTCCAGGAAGAAGGCGGAGTGGGTCCATGTGCCTGTCACCTACCAGCGGCTAAGGAGGCTACCATCCTCAATCAAGAAGGCCATGATTGGGTCCTCGTGCCGGTCACCTATCGGCCGTCAAGGAGGCTACCAGCCTCCAGCAAGAAGAATAAGAGCGGATTCTCGTATTGGTCACTTACTAACGATAATGGAGGTCACCATCCTCTAGCAAAAAGGCGTTGAGCGTGTCCTCGTGCCGACCACTTACCAGCGGCTGATGATTCCACCATTCTTCAGAAAAAAGCTATGAACGCGTTCTTTTGCCGGTCACTTACCAGCGGCCAAAGAGGCTATCATCCTTTAGCAAGAAGGCAAAAAGCGGAACCTCGTGCCAGTCACCTACCCTCACCCCTTCTTCGTTTCCAAAATGATGAACGGACAAAAAATTCATAAATGCAATGTTATCTGTTTGCGATGTTACGGATGTTTTTTTTTATTATGTGTCGATACTAAATACATTCTGAACATATGATGCCTCATCTAATTCTGTTGAATCATATTGCAGCACTATCCTTGTGGAGGGTGGGGATGGGGTGATGCGCATGTCTTACTAGTCAATGCATTTTGTGAACACCCGTCGAACGCCGCCGGACGGTAGTGGTGTTCACTACAACACAGAGCACGTAACAAACCAAGTTGATCATGCTCTGGTTCCCTCGAGGTATTGGAGGGCACTTTGCAGGGTGGGTGAGGAAATACCTGGTACTAGTGCCGATGGCTGACTGAACCTCAGTAGGCCGTACCAAATTTGACGTGGTCGACATTCAACAGCAGCAACATTCCTCACGCATGTTTTTCTTATTTTATCAGGCTTTCAGCAACATGTTCGGGTCGTTCTTCTCCATCGTACCTAGTTGCTCCTCGCTATCGCGCTCAATGGTCCAGGAGATAGCCGGGGGCCAGACGCAGGTGGTTTCCTTAGTGAGCATGACCGTCGTGAGCCTGGTGCTGATAAGCGTAGCGTCATTCTTCGAGACATTGCCCACAGTAAGATTTCCTGTGAACACCCCTGGTCACTTTGATCAAGTCTACTGAAATATCCCCAGGTCACTTTTTCCTAACCTACTAGTGATCACCAACTCGGCGGACACTTTCTGTTAGAAGTCCTTGTCTCTACTTTTCAACCGTTTATCATAACTTGAATAATTACACTTTACTAAGATGAGGTATCCGTGCGCTTAATTGACGGGAGATGACAGTCTCTTGAAAATATAGACTTGCTATTCAGTTCAATTTACTTCGGTGTCATTATTGTCTATATCGTGCATTAGTCCGTGTGAGAGTCTTCCCCGCTGTGTAGCCCCCAGCCTTAAGAAAAAGATTTTGCTCCACCTTGCAGTACCTACCTTCCATTTCAGGCCGTCCTCGCCTCCATCATCATGGTGGCGCTTAAAGGATTGTTCATGCACGTGAGTAGGCAAAATAGGCGAATAACGCTTCTGCTTCGGTTATTCTTGATTAGTTTACAGGGAAAAGATGAAGAATAATAAAATGGAGACAGATTTGTTATCGCGTTATGCTCGTACGGAAAAATTTACCGCATCTCATTTTACTACTCAGACGTCGTTCACAACGAGTTAGAAACGCTTTAACAATTTGTGCGTGGTTTCCCAGACTAAATGTTGTATTACGTCTTGCAGGTGTTCGATTTTGTGGAGATGTTGAAACAGTCAAAGTCGGAAGCCTTGCTGTGGATGGTAACCTTTCTGTCGGTGGTGATTATCGACGTAGACTGGGGGGTAGGGATTGGCGTGCTCTTCAACATTCTGCTGCTGTTTGTACGCAACAACAAGCCAGTCGTCACTAAACTCGGATGGATCCCCAAGACAGACATCTACGTCGACATTGACAGCTACCAGTCGGTGAGATAATCTTCCACTGCTGAATTTTATGTTTAAGTTTTGGGTCATCTCGTCGTTATCCTGTTGGCATTCGTAAATGTGAGGTCTTTGCGGATAAGGAATGTTTGTAGAACCATATGAAAATTGTAGGTACAGCATTCCAGCATTCATGTGTTAATTTATAACTGGTATCTGATAAGAGGAAATGAGTAGTTTGTAAGTACATTTTAAACATGCCTGTTAATAAATCAACCGTTTGTGCACGAAACACGCATGGATAACTTACAACCATCAATAGACCTGGATATAGGACCGGCGCACCACCATGTCCTTGGTGCCACCAAGTGGCAATCAGCGTGACACTAACTGATGGAGTGCAATGCAGGCGCGGCGGCTCGACGCGTTTTAGTAAATCCATCTTTCAATTTACAAGACCTGCTCACTGGCCTTGCCGGAAAAAATCTAACAGACTTGAAAAAATATTACATACCAGCCTTTCCGAAAAGTGTTATCCATGCTATCGGGGTGGTTCGTCCTCTTCATTATGCACATCGGTTTATTGATAAGAGAGCACAACAGCGAGGATCCGTTTGGATAGCCACGTATCAATATTTTATTTTCATTGACACACCAACGTGCACATGTACAACTAAATGTAAAAGTTGGATAATTTTAAATCTTGTTGAAGTTACTGTGTTTTGCACACAAAAGAGTGCGAGCCTAGCAAAATGTATGTACTATCGGTTACAAAAATAGACCTCATTTCTAATTTCGCGTTTTATTTAAACTTCATCTAAACCAAATTTTGTGTACTTAGGTAAGTTTTTATGGTTGTATGTTTACAGCCAAAGGTCTGGAAGGAATGCAAATGTGTAAATCCATACTATAAAACATACAATCTCGGGGCAGGGATGTTTTAAACAAAACGCGAAATTGGAAATAAGATCTCCATCTATCTAACCAACAGTAGTTCCCGTCCCACGGTAGACCTCGCGAAGACTCGCCGGAGCTCCTGTGGAGATAGTCCCCTAACCTATTCTAATCTAACAACAACAACGGTGCCTTCCCCTCCCATCTGCATCTGGTCGGGTGTAGCTGGAGAATAGAACACGGAAAAGACGCGACGAGCTCAGTTCCCGGACGAAAGATGGGGAGAAGCCACCCACGACCCGTGAACGATGCTTGGAAAACCAGAAAATGCATATAAAGTCGTTTCCAAAGACACAATTCGTCGAGTTCTTCACCATCAATGCAATCTCGAGAGAACCTTGCCGAAAAGAACATAATTCTAGCCAATTGACAACTTCATGCAGCGCTTGGGGGGGGAGGTAGTCACGCATCACAATGCGGAGCTTCCGTATGACTCCCTCCTTTTGAAGGTAAAATACGAGGAACCAATGGAGAAGATTCAAAATCCAAAACGACTAAACAATATCCCTGCAATAGTTGATGGACACCCCAGTTTCGACACGGTTCAAGGAACTTTCTACTATGGAAGCAAACCAACCATTTCCACAACAAACTTCTTGCTGAACTTACATATGGACCAACTAGTCGTCAAATATATTGAGTAAACGACAACGAGACTGATTTTACGAGCACAACACTGGTTTCTTCGTGTTTTCTTTCAAACTGTTATCTGCCTCCTGATGTCCACATTAGACTGGTGCATTGCGCGGTTCGTGAATACAGTCTCAATCCCGGACAATACTACAACTGCTGCCTGTCGAGCAAGAGATGGTACTTGTTTTCACTTCGCTGTGATGTACATTGAAGTATATAAACTGATCAGACAACCACCCTGCATCATCACGGGACTGTTTCTATAAGACTCAAAAAAGAAGCTCTCTTGTGTCAAATTATAGAGTGCCTTTTCTAGCCTTATACCAAGAGGCGAGTAACTGATCAATTAATACGTCCACTTACAAGCGCAGTTCGGCTTTAGATGAATGCAATCAACGCAAGATGCACTACTACGCGTTGTGACGGATATTCAAGGGGCCTTGAACGGCAACCAGCACACTGTCTTCTTTGACCTTCAGAAGGGGCGCGATCTAGCCTGGCGCACATGTTTGGCTTTGTGGAATAGTAAAGCTTTCAGATTACATCCAGGCAATCGTCTGGTTGATAGCACTCTATAATTGACTCAGAAGTTGTGGCGCAGCTTTTGCTAATTGATATTAACGAATTCACCGGAAATGTTTCTCCAGCCGTGAATGACTTCTTGAACGTCGACGATTTCACGATTCACGCGTCAGCGCCAGCCGTGTCTCATCTCCAACGACAACAACAGATTTCTATTAGCCAGGTGGTCACCTGACGAAATATCAAGGTTGTACAATTTCTTGAAGCAAAACGTGTGCACTCCATATCCATCGGTCCCTCTAATACGTGGAACTGAACCTCGGACGTTATGGACGAATGATCCCATTCCCAGCTACAATCCGCTTCCTAGGACAAATATTCGACCAATTCTTACATGGAAATGGCACGTAACAGAAGCGCACTCTTATCCGGTCCAAATTTGTTTATGGTTAGTCTGAAACCAGAAGAACAAGTTCGACTTTCCTCACATGGAACTCAATTTCATATAGAAATATTTTACGGTACTATGTGTGGACAAATATTAATCGAATTTACGATGAGTTCTAATATTGAGCGGGAAATGGACATAGAAGATTTCACTTAGTTTGAATCATAAACGAATTTACGCTCGCACTGTACATTAACTCAGAATAGACTGCACACATCGATTGATCATTCTACGGATCATATCGCACATCACATGGGACGAAGACAGATCATCGTCGGACTCTTATCCGGTCCAAATTGGTCTATGGGAGGTTTGTCTACAGCTCCGTAAAACCCAATTCCGTTGAAATACTACAACCGGGGCTTAATGCTGCACTCCTCATCTGCACTGGAGCTTTTCGCTCCTCCTTGTCATGAGCATTTCATGTGGAACCGGACTGCAGAGTCTCGCATAGCTACGTGATCAAATTGACCTTCAATTTTATTGCCACATTTTTGCCCAATCTACTTCCCCTACATGTACCACAATGAGGCGGTCCCTTCCAATCTTTCTCTCTTCTCGAGCTTTTCGCCGCTTTATTGAGTTCGTCACTGCTGTTTTACCGCAATTTCCACTCGGTTTGTGGCCCGTGATCCTAACAGATGCCTGGTGGGATCGTTTTCGGTGAACATACCGGCCACTACGACGATGTGTAAATAATAAAGGCCAGCATAAATAAATTCTCCCACCCCACGATTATATTAGGTAAAAATTAATGAAAGAACTAAAATAAGGACTTGCTCAAAAAGCTACGTATCTATCCTTTATTTTCAAAATTAAAGAAGAAAAGAGGGAATAATAATGTGTGAAGAAGAGCAGAACATTAGAAGAAAACTATTGAAAAAAATCCCATGTTCTCCGGCGTGCATACATGTTACACTTAGGAAGAATGAAAAATGATTTTGGTATCGTCAAAGTTGTTCCCGCACATACTAGTGTGTGAACGTATTAAACTTCACGAACTTTGCACCCTACGGGTTAGCTCTTTGGGGCTCGCAGGAGAACTCGTATGGAGATCCTTCACCTTTTAAAGAGCCTATCCTTGAACTCCACTCCTACGCTCCGCCTAAGACTTGCAGAGTTTGAGAAAACAATCTCTCTTCTTAGCTGAATCTGAAACTTATAAAGTCATATCTCATCTTGCCCCCCTATGTGATCCTCCGTTCCGAGGATCTTTGTTCCTACCTTATTTTCTAATTATTCCCTTCCTTGAACTTCTCTACGGTTACAGTGACTTGTGGATTCATTGAGCCGAAACACCAGTGCTGCAGCACAGTTGTTGATTTGATTGTCGGTGCTAGAAGGATATTGATCTGGCACCCGTGCATTCCTTTGACACCCGCAGAGTAAAGGACGTGCATTCCTTTTACACTCTCAGTCAAAAGGACCTGAACACCATGCCATTGTAATCCCAATCACTCCAATCAAATAAAAAAATAATATTGATACAATATTCCTAAGAATGTTGTTTAAATTATATTGGAAAGAATGAAATCAGTAGTGAGGGAGGCGACGAGACACCCACACCCAATATGTGTAGACAACAAATCTTTCCTCCAACTCTCAGAGATCGACTACCAGCAGGTCACCCACAAGCTGGCATGGAAACGGCTACATGTCTATACACAGCATATCATACTAGAAACCACGCTTTCAACGATATTTTCTAATATGTCCGTTGACGTATTATTTCCAAGCGTCTAAAAATCCTGCCCGGATCTGGTTCCATCTTTTCACAGATATCCCTACAAAAATATTTGTTTGCCTTCCCTCTCCCGCTGCAGGCGGTGTCTGTTCCTGGGGGCTGCCTGTGCAACGTGTCAGGGACGCTACACAGCGCCAACGTTGACCACTTCAGAGAGGAGCTGTTGCGTGTTTCAGGTATCGACACCACGTGAGTTACGGGCACGGGTCTCGACATTATACACGAGTCGTGAGGCACTAGGTGTGGCACGGAGTTTGACACCGCGGGAGTTGCGGGCAAGGATCTCGACATTATACACGAGTCGTGAGGCACTGGGTGTGGCACGGAGCTTGACACCACGTGAGTTGCGGGCACGGGTTTCGACATTATGCACGAGCCGTGAGGCACTGGGTAGGGCACGGAGCTTGACACCACGTGAGTTACGGGCACGGGTCTCGACATTATACACGAGTCGTGAGGCACTGGGTAGGGCACGGAGCTTGACACCACGTGAGTTCCGGGCGCGGGTCTCGATATTATACGCAAGTATCTCGTCGATGGTCTCCATCAACGCAAGATTAACCTCTATCCCAATATCTCGTTGGAAAAATTCAGTATGTAGCAACCACAGACTCCTACTCCACTGCCTAAGTATCATATATTAGGGGCCTCCATTAGTCGCAGCCTGGGCTGGAACGCATTGGCTAGTATAACTGCTATGCAGAGGGAGGACTTGAAACACGAGAACTCCACAGATAAGTTCATATGGTGCTTTTATGCACGAGATTTATAGAAGGGACGTTGGAGCCCAGTTTGGGGTAACGCCAAGACTAGACTGCTTTACTCCCTTCATCTGGACCGTCGCAACGGCTCTCGCAGTACACAGGTATGTTCCCATATTGAATTATACATGTGCATCTAAATTCCAAATCTTCCCTCTGTTTGTGGCTAACGCATCTAACGCGCTTGTACGGACGACTCAAGTGGGCATGCATTGCAATTGAACCCCTGACCACATTCACTATCATCTATAACTCGTTCATAATATCGGTCCTTTCTGATGGTCAAACTTTACCACATGTAACATTCAGGTCGCATTCTTTACATATGGTTTAGCTGAACAAAAGAAGATTCAGTTAAAGCCGTATACATTAAACGGCGTAACCGCGAAAGAAGCACTCCACCAACCGTCAGGCAAGGCCGTCAGGCCACGAATGACGGCATGAACGAACAGCTGATGCATGAGATTGGTTCAATAACTTACCCCTAGATCTGTACACCTTATTCAGTAACAAATCCCGCTATACCTGGAGCGCATTCACACCAATGGAACATTAAGAGAAATCGTGCTAACTATTCTGAACCTCTGAACATAACACAAGCCAATACTCCATAGTCTGATTGTCTCTTGGAGACGCCACTGTGGCCATGCATGAACATGAAATGCTCTTTTCTAAAATATGCTCCCACCTACGGAAAATAACCTATTTTAAAGTTATCCTCTCAATCGACTTTTTGCGTAAGAGGAACGACCCATGTCGACCCACAGGCTGTCTCGCAATACTTTGATACACATTTCTCCACCATCAGCTCAGATCATAGATAAAGCTGATCACTCTCAACATCAAGCGTACAGTGGTGAAAAAATAATGGAGATTTTTCGATAAAAACTTGTTTTACTATCTAATGAACTAATTATAATTCACAAAATTCTGGGCCCTATCTACGCAAGTAACAACCCGTCAGCTCTCGGTGAGGACCTAATTTCCTATAGGGTGCTCAGTCATGTGCACCCTACCGCACTTTTTTCCGTCTGATTTACAACTCAGCCTGGTCTACATACCATTATTCTAATTGATGGATAGATGCATCGATTTTGTCTTTCACAAACATGACAAACCCATTAACGAATTATCGAGTTAACGTCATATAGCTTCAATTTCGTGTGCGCGGTCACACTGGGTCACTTTGTATCTGATTTATCTTACGATATTGATGGCAGAGGATGTTCTCATAGAAACACTAGTTGCTTTACAGTTATATATTTATACATACTAAAAATAGGGAGAGAGTAAATGTTGAGAATTTGAACGTAAGAGGAGCTCTTCGTTAGCGAGTACCACCTATTGACAGGTCGGTATCTAGGTCGAACCAATACTGCCTCAACTTCTGCGCCTCCTTCTGTCCTCCTGACACATTGCGTAAACACATGTATATGTTTGCGGGCCCAGTGTCATTTGAGTTGTTGCCGTCAGTCCCGAGCGTATTCTTCCATGGATGTTTTCGACTGAGCAACACCGTTCACTTGAGCTCTGGTTCGTCGGCTACTGGTGGGTTCTCCTGTTCCTAAGGACATTGTTGGATCATACTAACAGAGCACACTTCAAGTTGCATATCAAACTGAAAATAGATATTATACATAAATATACGATAACATACCTACACGTCATATTTATAATTACAGATTTTATATGCATAAATTATGTCATCACGCATTTGATTTAAAACATCATCCATCATCCATCCAACCGAATCCTTCATAATTCTTGATTTTCGGACGAAATTCTTCACATATTCCATCATTGCTGTAATGTGAACGCCCATGGAGTCCCGTTCCAGTTATCCCACTTCAGTAATTCACCTTCTTGAACTTTAATTACTAGAATTCTGTTCAGCATTGAGTAATATTGCTCCTCATTAAATTAACATATGTGAATCCGATTTTCTTCCCACTGCCTCTGCTTTGTAATTCCATTGAAATTGACCAGTCTAGCTTTCTGTTTCTTTCCCTATTCTATGCTGCCACGCTGGTTTGTCGGTTGTCGCCTACGTCGCCAAATTTATTTTGCTCATCAAAGCGCCACCTGGGGCCAGGAACGATTTCACAACGCCACCTGGCGGCGGAGTTAAAATCTGTAATTTGCCCAGTCTGTGAGATGAAAATTAAGTAAAATGCAATGTTTCAAAGGGCGCGATGCGGGCACTCACTTGAGATTACTGCTGTCCCTGGTGATGAAAGATGTACAGAGTTGAAAAAAACATTTCAGCAACACAGGCGACACCGCACGTTATGCTAAAGTATAGTAGTGGACTCAGGCCTGCACGTCTATCCTCCGAGAATAAGAACGTTCGCATATTCAGGGTTCCGAGTCTTTGAGGGGTTGAGGTTTATGAGCGGGCAGACGATGCGGTGCAGAGAGCTGTGGTGGCACCTGACCCAGCAAAACGGCGCCCTCTTCCATAGGATTCCTTTTCCCGGAATTTAAAACGCTGTGCGAAGCAAATGAAACGTGGAATAATCTGAGGTCCCCATGTGAAATGAACTGTGCACTAACAAAGACACACCAACGTTCTGGGCGTGTTCAAAGTTCCGACTTCGACGGGCTGAGATCAATCTCGGTCGACTGAGAACAGGACAGAGTGGAATTACGGTACCGGCGCTTAATGGAGGCGTCGCTACCTCCATCCTGCGTGAACTGTTTAGTACAACTTGTACTAGCCCGTGTCTCAGCAGAATGCCCAACCTGGTCGGAGTGGCTCCGGCTTCTGGATCCTAACAATACGCTCCACCTAATACTTACCCAGATCCCCTGGCAGCAATTCAGTACAAAACCTCTTCTCGTTTCTTTCCAGAAATCAATCTCTTACCTTAATTCTGATCTGTTACGAGTTAATCACTCTTCATCGTACCTGCCGAGAGGCTCCTCCATTACGGAGACTCGTCAATGGCTTGATGCAGCACTGGTTGCTGGCTTGACGTTTGGTACTGGAATGACACTGACTCCAGTGCACTAGAAAGCGTTGACAATCTAATCTAATCTAGTGGTGTACTCCTCTTCTGCATCTACTACACAATAATATATATAATTAGATTTTTTTTTTCCTGCGTTAGATCGTAAAATTACATTGCCTGCATCGCTCTAGAAAAACAAATTACTTTTATTTAATCCATTGACTAACTATTATACTGAAGTTGATTCGTGCTTTGGTTTGGTCGGACTACAGAAGTTCCTGACAAGCAGCGACTCTTGCCAAAGAATGATTTGTTGTAAGCCAGTTTTGTTTCTTTGACAGAAAACTAATTAAAGCAAAGGCAAAGCGAGAAAAGCGAGAGAAGAAAGAAAGGAAGAAAGCGGCCCGGAACAACTTGACCCCCCATGTCGGGATCACCACAGCACCTCAGGACAGGAGGGATCAAATTATCGCCATTGATAATTCAAGTCATGATCAGAGAAGTCATGCGATCAAAGAGGAGCTAGGGAACATGTTCAGGAGTAGCAGCAGCAGCAGCTACGCGTTCGAGGACGTTCAACAGGCCGGTGTCGACAGAAGAAGAGCAGAGCATGGACATGACAACAGTGCTTATATCCACGATGACGCTCACGTGACGGTAAGAAACAAAATACTGTTAAACGATTGCTCCTGTGGAAGCTTAAAATTGGTAACTGTTGTGTAAGGTGCTCGTGGCCGGTACGACATAGAAAGGCGATGTACATTTCTGAACACAAACAATTTTACTAGAGGAAACAAATTGCTTCGATAATATTTGGAACACGTAATGCGTTTCCAAACATTGTTTCATTCCCTATAGTTTAGGCGAAAATTTATCTCCTGAAACATTGTGATGCAGTGCATAGCAGCTGAGAGAGCAATGCATGCCTTCAGTATTGTCAATGTGCTTTGCAAAACTTGGCGTTGATGTTTGAAACGCCATAGAACTCGCCATAGAACTCTCTTTCTGATCTGATAACATGTTTGTTTGATTGTTAGGAAGTTTTTTATGCTCCTTTATGTTGTTGAGATTCTTATTTTAATTAACGAGTTGATCTTTAAGTTGCAATTTTCTAATAAGGTATTATTACATTATTTTTGACGGCTGAGATGGCAAGTATTAGATCGATTGACTACATCAATAATTTTTTGACCAGGACGCTAACATGTCACTTTGATATAAAATATGAGTTCTATGTGCCCTAAGGAACACTAACGTTCTGTTCAGCTAGTGTTCATATCCAGAGTACTAGAAAGCCCTGTCCCTTCAATCTAATTTAGTGTTCATGTCACATAATCTGTTGGTTTAATTTTGATCTATTTCGTTACTGGGAAAATGATGTAACCTCTACACTCGCCTGACTATAGAGAGTAAGAACAATTCAGCGCCCAATTTTTAAGGAAAATACTTTTTAAGCTTATTGTAGAGTTCATACATAGACGATTTTACCATTTATTCACAAATTGGATCATAGTTGGACGAAAAGATGACTACGTTTATCAGACATAATCAAAATGATTAAGAACTCATAACCCACTTCCAAATATGTCTACGCACTAGATAGCTTAGCCCTAGCGAGGAACTACACACCTAATGTTGAAAACCAAAGGGAACAAACTTTGACCGTCGGTAGAAGCACCCACAATGGGGTTCAATTTTTTTTTCATGAGTACCAGAAAACTAAGATTCCCAGATACTGAGGCGGCAAGTTCTAACATACAATCAATATTGTAAATGAAAGTTAACCTTCAACTCTGGCAGTATAGCTTTCTTTTGGGAATAATTATAAGTTCACTGCGTAGCATAGCGTAGACAACCTGGCTCGTTTGTCAAATGAAGATATGACTGATATGCACCTATCATATGATGCGGCCGATGGTAATGCATGACTGGCTGCTAAATTGTCAGATTCATAGCAGCCTTACCTTCATTTGTTGAATCGCGGCAGCCCGACGAGCGGTCATAAATCCCCCGTGAAACCTACAAAGCCTACTCACTGTCCCAACCTTCCGATAAAAGATTATCGCTTTCGGAAAACACACCGGACTATACGAAGCTGTCTAAGCCCCAAACACCTGTGCAAGTGAGGGGGTTTCTCCACCCCATTACGCACAGAGATAACAATACATTTACGAAGATACGCGTTAACTCTTTACTCACTTGTACGCGCTATTACGCGGATGTGTCACAATAGAAATATGTACTTGATTTCATCTTTGCATGACTAATATTGGAGTGAACCGATGCATAATCTACCAAAAAAAAAAAAGCTTTTGCTGCTTGACTTACGGGTTGAATTCCATTAACAATATAGATTGAAAGCTAAAACTTGACGATTCAGTATCTGAAAAGCGAATTAACCTGTTTATACAGATTCCGCTCAACTGCTAACTCACCTAATTGCTATGACCAGTCCAAATCTTGAACTAATACACTCATGCTCACCTTCCAGTCCGCTCCATCCCTGTAGAAATTGAACACCAGGGTGACATAATGTACCCATCCCTGTCTCAGTCCCACTTTAACTGGGGACTAAGAATTTACCTCAACAACATAGAAACTCTAGAGCGCTCAAATATATTTTGGCCTACACCTTTCAAACGCAAAACCTTCACTCCACACCGCCTCCCTGTCAATCCTATCGTAGGTCTTTAATGGTTCCACGAAGGCCCAGTCAAACGCTTTCCCTTCACAAGGTCCTCCTCACTACTTGTCTTGGATCTCCTGAAGCCACACAGTTCCTCGCCGATCGCAGCATCAATACGGTCTCTAATTCTTTTGATACGCATTCTCCAGTGCAATTTCCTCACCAAACGGAACAAACTATAATTTCTATTGAGTTACAGTAGTCATGGAAACCTAGTAAAGGTTAGATTCGCACTGGGGGACATAAAGCGGTTTACTGCAAACGCTGGTTCACTTGCGCGGTTTCCCCCTGACGGTAATTATTATTTCGATTCATGAAAACACATAGACTATTTTTTTTGGCGTTCAGCTACTGCTACGGTATTGAGTGGATCTTATTGTTCGGAAATCAAATAGCGACATAATTTTAGAGGGGCAAATTTAAGTGCAACTTTAAACACTCTCTTCATCTTGGCCGTCAATAACTACTTTCAACAATCATGGAAAGATTTCTCCAAGAACGTTTCATGCCTCCAGCCCTTTCTTGTGTAGACTGTGTTGGTAACCCTCGCTTCCTCTCACATTCCTTCAGTCTTCCGACCCCAAAGCCAAGTTGGGCATGCTAAAGCGATTCACCAACACTTCCAAGGGGCTCCTCTTGCCAGGACAGGTGAGTGTGGCCTTGTGAGAGGAACTTTTTCGGACAGGTTCGCGACAGATTCGATCCACGCTTGAAATTTTGTGGATTCAAATCTATCGCAAATGCGTTCAGAAAAATTCACGCTCATCCGTGACTGATAATCCTGAGAAGCGTTTGGTCGCAGAGATTAACTGTGCCGGTGATGAGTTGGCCTGTAGTTCAGGCTTGAAATTGCAGGTAATTCTATGGATTTGCGTTTGGTGAAATGAATATAGGTCTTGATTAAAATTTGGCATTATGTAACATTGATTTTAAGGAGCACTAATCTGATATTGGATAAAGTGTCAGTGATTTCAATGATCTATTATATCAAGGGCTACCAACACGTGCCCTCCAGTAAACCCCCTAACCTCGCTCTTTCGGTCTGGTAGGACGTGTCATTTGTGGTGCTGTCCCTGTCGGGCGTCGGATGGATGGACGTCACTGCGGCAAAAGATCTGGAAGAACTGTACCAGGAGCACGAAAAGGCCGGCATCATTCTGGCTCTGGCGGGGACTAATGGTGAGTTACACCCCACCATGGGGAAAGGGTGGAAAATACCCTTATCAATTCCTTTCAGAGTTCCCGCTTCCTCACCCTTTCCTTAAGTATATCCCCTTTACTATCCCAGCCTGGATTAATTTTATTTCTGTTTACCTCACTTTCCTCTCAGATATAGTTCACATGTTCAGTAATTAAGCTCGATCCTTTTCTTGACTATCTTTCCAATAGTCGTTATCGGGTGGCTAATAACAGTGAGTTAAGCTCTTTCTACCAGCAACCTTTACTTTGACACTCTCTCATTCAGCTTCTTTCCATTAAGCGGAGCAGGTCTAGAGAGAACGATCATTGCTGTCACCCAGGGAATGCTGGGACCATATGGCCCCAACTACCTAACAGTTATCGTATCGCCTGTATCGTCTGTGTATGCCTTTGGCATCAGTAGCATAGAGGAAATTTAATTCACGCTGTAGTAACTTAGATTACTCCAATCTAATCTAAGGAATCACTGCTATTCTGGTGAGATTTTTTTTGCGGTATTGCACAACTTCCGCTGTGGTGGGAGATAATGGTGAGTTGGGGCACCACGTCAGCTCTGGTGGGAGATAATGGTGAGTTGGGGCATCTCGTCAGCTCTGGTGGGAGATAATGAAGAGTTAGGGCACCACTTCGGCTCTGGTGGGAGATAATGAAGAGTTAGGGCACCACTTCGGCTCTGGTGGGAGATAATGGTGAGGAAGGGCACCACTTCGGCTCTGGAAGAAGATGACTGTGAGGCTGGTTGGCTCTATCGTAGCTCTGGTGGGGAGGGGGGGGGGTAATGATGAGTTATGGCACCAATTGGACTCAGGCGGGGCTAAGGGTTTTGTACAAGTGTTAACATGCAACAACAGTTTTTTTTTTTTTCAAACAAAGAGCTGGACTTACTAGAGGGAACCTCCAATCCACGACGTTGGTTAGATATTGTTCCTGATACAATTCTCGTTGAATTAATGGTGACTGGTGCTTTGCTGCATGGGCTCCACCAGCAGAGACCCTAGGTTGGACTTTGCGTGGTGTTAGTTCGTATCGTCCAACCTAGGGTAGGAGAATATTTACTCTCCCGGGAGCATAATATGTGTACGAGCACGGCCAGGCGTTCCGGTGATTAAGTGGTGAAGTGATGCTGTTATGCTCCTCGAGTGTAAAAGACTTGCATGACATGCCATTATTATTATTATTATTAAATCTTTTTTTTCCATCGTCTAGCAATGGGTTTTCAATTTATCTTACATTAAACATAACACTTCATTATCATGTACACTATTTGGATTACCGTAATTAATAGTTCAATTGAATTCGTCGCAGCCCA
>SDVV010007344.1:0-17838 GCA_016164225.1 Gammarus roeselii
GTATTCGTATTGTTCAAAGCAATATACGCACTGCGATTGCTAATCGACGCAATTCCAGACAGAACATCAATTTAATATTTGAACTGAACGCTAGAATAGTTAATATTTAGTGAGAGTGTGAAATTATAACATTCAGAGAGACATAGATCCTAGCCAGCGTCAAGTTGAACTTCAATGAAACACAAAAACAACGTCTGACCTAAAGCACTCTTCTGTTTCAATTCTAAGCTGCACTGTTACTGTTCAGCCTGATGATGAAATATTTGCTTCTCATAATAACATCTAGGGTTAGCATCCATTTGAGTTTTAGTTAACCCACAAAATTCGACCGTCATCAACGTTAGGTCATTAGGAGCTTCTTTCTAGGTGGATAATAGCCTTTAATTCTGAGGTGGTGTCATCGTCGTTACTGGAGTGACCATCAAGCCGTGATCCTGCTCAGTCCAATGTCTCTGGAACAAGCCAGAAGTGGTAGCGACCTTCGTTTCCAGATTTTTTTCGTAATCAGAGTTCACTTTTAGCCTCCATTTGCTTCCGACGTTCAAGAGGAAAATATGTCCAGATATCTGAGTAACATTGAACGGCCTTTCAATACTTCTGACGCCCCTGTCAAAGTTATCTAAAGAATCTCTACCTATATTATCCTTTCAATTCCTTCCGAATTAATTATTGTAATTTTCCTGCAATCAACGAACTCAAACTGGTCCCAATTTTTAGGACTTCCTTCTCTAAGGATCTTCACACATGTGCCAACTTCAAAGACCGTCCAATCCTTATGAATTATCTTCTTCTAGCATCCCTTATATCAACAAACTGCATCGGCCTCCTTATTGACAAATTTTGCTGACGAAGCGCGACAAGTATACTAGGAACTCAACTCACCCTCTTTGGGATACCTACTCTTCTGTATTTACCTTTCCTGAACTCTCTTTCAGTGGCCAATTCTCCAAATCGTTGCACGGTCACCTCAAAGTGATCTTTGAACACCGGTGGCCTACCTTTATCCTCTTCCGATAGCTCCTGAGATGAGCAAGTTGCCTCCTCACTCCCTCATTGCTTCCCATGACATATCCATGAGCCATAAGCCCCTCGAGGATAATGACTAACTGCCCCAAGGCCTGCTTTACTGGGTAGTGCATCCCATTACGGGGCCGCAACAACATAATTCTCTCCCACCTCGACCCCCACAATGGAGCCGCTCAGAGGCAAGACGAGAACTGAAGAGAGCATTCTGCTTTCCAGGAGTTGGTCAGGCAATAAATAAATAGGATTAGATATATGAATAGAGCAATGCATTCATCACATATTATTTGAATTGAAGTACAGCCCGTTTACAAGAATCAAGCGATCCTTGTTGATATCGCTTCTGAAGTCAGTCCGGAAATGCAAGTCATAAACCGGGCATTCCAAAGCAACAACTGTAAATCCTAGTTAGTTAATTATATTATAGAGCGTGGCTTATTTGAACAGTATGATAAATTGTTCTTATATGCGTTGATAACGATCGGGAAACTGTATTGTAAAATGTATAATACAAACTTCATAGTTCTTTCAACTTTGATATTTCAGTTCAATAATTAATAACTTATTTAAACTCCTTAAATATATTTCCAATAACTTTTCAAAAGAACTGAATTGCGACTGTTTATCTTTCTGGGACGGTACGAAAATGAAAATGATTACGAGTGTCTTCCAGTTGAACATTAATATTAAATTTTAGGTTACGTAAATATCCACAGTTGATTTAACTCTTTTTGAAAATTAATTTGCTTGTGAAGTAGTCAACGTTACTTGATTCTATCAATATTTAGAGATTAAACATTAATAAAGAGGTAAGTTGGCTAGCGATGGGAAAATGTTTAGGACATTTTTTGATGAACACAATGTAGGAAAAGTTCTACGGCAACGAAATTCTTTTTGAAATCGTTTCTGAATTTTACTTTGTAAATGAATGCGGTGGATGATCGCGTATTGTTCATTAACTATTCCATTGGTGCTGAAATGAAATCATGTGTGGGACGATCTTCCATTGCTAAGCCATATCAGTGAGACGATCATTTTATATCAACAGGCTAATCAGAATTAATAAAGGGTAATTAATGGGATTGTTAATTTCGGATGCAATGCGCAATGAAGACGAAACCTTGCGTTGGGAGCTACGCTCCGTTTGACAGAGAATTTTTTAAATAAATGAAAGTAAAGACATGAAATCATGTTCGGACATGCTACAACATTTCCATCATCTTTCGATTGAATGTTCGCAAACAACGGACAAATAATAACGAGGCAGGGATAATTTTTACGACACAAGACACAGTGGATTGCACCCTCGCCGTGCCAATGCAAATGGCTTGTTTGCGGGACCGCTACAGACTCTTCTTATTACTGGCGATTGCTAGTTACTTTTCCATGGGTTCCCTGCCGTAGGAGGTTGGAGTGAGGTCCTTTAGCACCATACTGGAATAATATCTTTTCGAGCCTCTCCAGACATGCAGTAGTGGCGACTTTATGTGATGATAAGAAAAACAACATCAGAGCAGGCTGGGTTTAAGATTTCACACATTTTGTATAACCGCTAAAATAACCATTTCCGTGCATCACTAACGAAAGTACTTGTCCCTCGCCTCATATTTCTTTCCCGTCTCTTTCCTCACTCTCATTTGACATACACCCCTGCCCCTATCCACGTTTTTCTTCTGCTTCCCTTGCCTCACACTCTAGGTCCCTCTTCAATCCTCTTCCTTGCCTCCATTGCCTCACTCTAGACGCTGAGACAAACGATCGTATTAAAGTGATAGAAAACTCAGTCAAAGATAGCGAGGCACTGTACTCAACTGTAGTTAGTAAGAGGCAGCCACGCTGTGACAATGCAACACACGTTGGATCACAATTTCACCACTTTCGACCCAATACACGTAACCAAATCGGTGTATTGCCCGTTGAAATGGACTCTCAGAATACAAAGGAAAATATTGTGATTGGTGATTACGATGTCACTTCCTTCAAATCAAATCATCGAAAAGATAGAATTCAACTGAAAATACTCAGCAAAGCTGATTTGAAAATTGACGAGGTTGAATGCATAATTGCAAACGAAAGGATTCATTCATCTAAGCGAATTATATTACAAGTCGGAGCTAAAGACGTGTTACGGACGGAATCGACATGGAAAATGTATGAAGCCATGTCACTGGCATCCTGCCCCATCCAAACCAAAGTAGATACAAGTTAAGCAAGATGATTTTACTTAACAATCGCCTAGCAACTTTCTGCAAAGCTCAGAAAATCTCTTTCTCGGAACATTGGGATACGATGATCGACCCGAAGTACTATAACTTTAATTGAATCACCATTAAGTCTTGCATTAACACGTATGGACTTGATACCATCGAAAACATCCTTAAAAATATCGGTGTTGGACTTGTCAACGAAGATAAGTCATAAAACGAAAATGATATCATACCAACAACTCCGCCAGCAGTGCCCGACGAAATGACAAAGCGACCTCCGCCCGTTTCAACACGAGATACACAACAAATACAAGTGCCCATCAAAACTCCACCACAGGTCATAGCAAAAAAGTTCTTGCTATCAATCCAGCCCGAGTTAGAGGCAGTTGTCGCAGCTCCGCATGTACAACCCACGAAAACGAAAGTCTTGGCTCCGACACAAGACCTCAGAGAAGAAGCAAAATAAGTCAAGCAAATCAAGTCAATGTGACTAACGGTACTCTCAAATGTTACTACATGAACTCTAGAAGTCTCAGAGGCAAAAACGATGAATTAGGTATCCTTGCAATGAATGAAAGTATCGACATAATAGCAATCACAGAATCGTGGATGAAATTGAGCACCAAACATTATTTAGGCAAATCAACTCTTCCCGGTTACTAACTATTTCACAAAAACAGACCAGGCCGAGACGGAGGAAAAGCGCTATTTCTCGAGAAAAACACTCTGCAAATATAAGAAGTCACCATTCCAAACAACAGGCACGACATAGTATCAACCCAAGTAGTCGGTAAGCATTTAAATGTAAAAAAAAAACTTGTCTATCGAGCCCCTAAAAGCAAGGTTGCAGATGATATTGATCTTTTCAATTCCCTTCGTCGATATTGTCACAACACAACACAGTTTTGTGCTTGGCGACTCCAATATCCCCGACATTGATTGGGAAACAGACGAATGCACTGCCACCGGCCAACGTTTGATTGATTTTGCAGACGACAAGTTCACAACCCAAATGGTGAAGATACCCACAAGAGGTAGCAAAATTTTTGATCTCCTATTTAGTGCAAGCGACTTTCATGTCACGAACGTCGAAGTAGGCGAACCACTCGGAACTAGTGACCACAACTGTATCCGGTTTTTTGATAGAGCTCGAGTGGAAAACATCAAAAAACTGTGAAAAAGTTCCTCACTTCAGATTAGCTTATATTGATGGCTTAAGAGAGTCAATGGCGTCAGCAAACATAACCCTCGGACAAGATGTCAATCAATCGCTTGACTATTTCTTGACTGCTCTTAAAAATACTGAACATGAGCATATTCCGCGCAAAAACAGGCGAACAGCAGTCTATCAGCGCAAGTACTGGAAAGGAGAATTGAAGGGCCTTTATTCACGAAAGAAAGCAATGCATTCGATTAAGCAGAGACATCCACATGACGACGTAGCAAAAAATTAATACAAAATTTTCAGATGAGATCTAAAGAGGGTCCTGAAACGTAAGAAGAGAGATTATGAAAATTAAATTGCTGCCAACGCCAAAAGTAAGCCGAAACAATTTTTTAGTTATATTTCGAGCAAAAAAAATCAAAATCTGTAAAAAGTCGTCTCGAGAACGATGTTGGTGAGCTAGAAACGGGCGACACCAAAATGAGTGTTCTACTTAATGAATACTTTTGTTCTGTATTTACGTTAGAGAATCAAGATATTCCTAATCCCGAGGACATCATAGCGGCAAAACAAATTGAAGCCCTCATCACAGTGAACTTTTCGCCCGCCGAAGTTATTAAATATGTAGACAAATTGAAAATCACCAAATATCCAGGTCCAGACCCAATTCATTCTAGAATTCTAAAAGAGACTAGAACCGAAATCGCCGAACATTCATCGAACATTTTCACCCCATCTCTCACAAATGGCACATGTCCATCTAAATGAAAATGCCAATGTTACCTCAATTTTTAAAAAAGGGGACAAAAAGTGTCCCGGCAACTACCGTCTAATTAGTTTCTCCTCAGTCAAGTTGATGGAAAGTTTGATAACGGATAAAATTAACGAATTCTTAGAATCAAGAATGGCTTCAGACACAACCAATCCTGTCCTACGAATCTGCAACTCTTTTCAGGAATATTATCGAAATCCACGACACAAAATCTCCAATCGATATCATTCACATTGACTTTCAAAAGACCTTTGATAAAGTCCCCCACAAGCGCCTAATTAGGGGATTGCACAGCATCGGTATTCGAGGCGAGCTTAGCAACTGGATAAAATGCTGGCTTACGGACACACGGCAGCGAGTTGTACTTAACGGAGTTTCCTCCCCTGGGGTAATGTTACAAGCGGCGTGCTTCAAGGATCCGTGTTAGGGCCAGTTCTCTTTATAATATTCATTAACGATCTCGGTAGCAACGTACTCTCAAACATTAGCAAGTTTGCAGACGATACTAAGATCGGAGGAAAAGTGCAAACTGAACAAGAGTGTCAGCAGATCCAACTTGACTTGAAAAAAATAGTTGATTGGTCAGAAATGTGGCAAATGAAATTTAATGTAGACAAATGCAAAGTTATGCACATAGGTCCTCATAACCCCGAACACGAATATTCAATGTCTGGAAAGAAACTCATTTCCGTCACCGAAGAAAGAGATTTAGGTGTCATCATTAGTAACGACTTCAAAAGCAGCAAGCAATGTAACGATGCTGCCAAGAAAGGCAACAAAATGCTAGGTATGATATCCCGCACCATCTCGAACAAAAACCAACACAGTATGCTCAAGTTATTTAACGCATTTGTGAGACCGCATCTCGAGTATGCCGTTCAATTTTGGTCTCCGTTCATTACATAAGACTTTATTAAACTTGAGAAGGTTCAACGTAGAGCTATCAAACTCATCCCCTCGCTGCGGAAAAAATCGTACGAAGACAGGCTTCGTGAACTAAATCTTTATTCGCTAGAGAAACGTCAAGTCAGAGGCGACATGTTCGAAGTGTGGAAGATTATGAAGGGTGAGGTAACGTCGACCAAGCGAGCCTTTTCACTCTAGATACAAACAAAGTGACAAGGAACAATGGATACAAAATCGTTGGGAAACGTTTCTCACTACACATCACGCGTAATTTCTTCACGTACAGAGTGGTCGAAGAATGGAACAAACTTCCAGCGGAGGTCGTAAACAGCAATACAATCAAAACGTATAAGTCGCAGCTCGATAAATTCTATACAAATCCGATAAATAGCTGAACCGTTCCCTTTCCTGTTGTTATTAAAAAACGGAACTGACACTCGGAGCCCCCTAAGACGTTCTACTTCAGAACTAATCCTCTTGCTATCAAAAGGCAACCTAGTTTGGGCCAATAGGCCTCTTAGACGTTCTACTTCAGAACTAATCCTCTTGCAATCAAAAGGCAACCCAGTTTGGGCCAATAGGCCACTTGTTGTCTTCCTACACTTGTAAACACTTCTAAACACTCAATCCCCTCAGTTGTCTCATACTTCAGCGCTGGGTACACTAACACGAAGCTGAGCCTTGCACTGATCCCCCAACTAAACCCTAGCCTGCCCCATCCTGCCCAATTCTTACGCTGTATTCCCAGTCTTGTCACGCTTGGCCGGCACTTGCGGACGCCTGCTCACTTCGAACTTTCAAAAAATTACAACAACACCGGAGGCTGTGCCGGACGCCTAGCTTTCAAGGATTTGAGGACGTTCAACTGTACTGAGTGCTTTGCCTCTTACTTTTTTATCTTTTTGGTGCTGTGTTGTCCGTAGCCACCTGTGCCAGAAGGACATTGACTCCTGTGCACTAAAAAGCCTGGTCACTCACATGTACGGTACCTACTCGTAACAGGGCAGTTCAAAACTCTGCAATTGAATACAATATCAGAGAGTTTTGTCAAACACCGCCTCTCAGAACTTGGACAAATAAATGTCTTTAGTTACTCTGATCTGAGCGGGGCTACTGGAGGGATGTTTCATGCCCAAACACTGCTCAATTGACTGGGAACTGTGGCCACATGAAGGTGCTCAGTTGACGGGGAACTGTAGTCGCATGAAGGTTTTCGGGCACAAACTCTGCTCAATCAACAAGGAAATGTGGCCACATGAAGGTTTTCGTGACCCAACTCTGCTCAGTTGACAGGGAACTGTGGTCGCACGAAGGTTCTCGTGCCCCTACTTTGCTCAGTTGACAAGGAACTGTGGTCGCATGAAGGTTTTCATGACCAAACTCTGCTCAGTTGACAGGGAACTGTGGTCGCATAAAGGTTTTCATGACCAAACTATGCTCAGTTGACGGGGAACTGTGGTTGCATGCAGGTTCTAGTGACCCAACTCTGCTCAGTTGACAGGGAACTGTGGTCGCATAAAGGTTTTCATGACCAAACTCTGCTCAGTTGGCAGGGAAATGTGGTCTCATAAAGGTTTTCATGACTGAACTATACTCAGTTGACAGGGAACTGTGGTCGCATGTAGGTTTTCGTGACCCAACTCTGCTCAGTTGCCAGGGAACTGTGGTCGCATGAAGGTTTTCATGACCAAACTCTGCTCAGTTGATTGGGAACTGTGGTCGCATGAAGGTTTTCATAACCAAACTATGCTCAGTTGACAGGGAACTGTGGTCGCATGATGGTTTTCGTGACCCAACTCTGCTCAGTTGACAGGGAACTGTGGTCGCACGAAGGTTTTCGTGTCCCTACTCTGCTCAGTTGACAGGGAACTGTAGTCGCATGAAGTTATTCGGGCACAAACTCTGATCAATTAACAGAGAACTGTGGCCACTTGAAGGTTTTCGTGACCCTACTCTGCTCAGTTGACAGAAAACTGTGGTCGCATGAAGGTTTTCGTGACCCTACTCTGCTCAGTTGACAGAAAACTGTGGTCGAATGAAGATTTTCGTGACCCAACTCTGCTCAGTTGACAGAGAAGTGGGGTCGCATGAAGGTGTTTGTGACGCAACTCTGCTTAGTAGTAGTAGGTATAGCGGCGAAACGCAAATTAGTGAAGGATTATAGATAGGGATGAAAGAGCCGGTTGGGGTAGGACGAGATGCATACACCTTGACTCACCGAGCGTAAGGGGGTAAGCGCAGAAATGGGGGAAGGCGGGGGACGGTGGGTACCGGAACTGGTTTGATGCCCGAGTCAGCAAACGGACGGGGGGAAGGGGGGGACACCGGAAGGGGGGGACGGAAGGGAAACGGCTGGATGGAAGCAGGCTTGCGGCTTTGATTGGCAAGGTTAATGTTATGAACATTTTAATTTTTAGTGTATCTATGATCTTCATTGTATTTATATATACGTTTTTTCTTCTTTAGATGGTTTTAGTGGAGTATAATGGGACACTAACTGATGCTCGTTATATATATTTATTCGGTTCTGGTAGGATTAGTGTTATTCCAAATTTCTAGTGGGGATGGGGCGTAGGGATCCCCTAGGCAAGAAGTTGGATGTGCTCCTGGAAGATTATGTGAGTTTGCTCTTACCTGTTCTTTGTCTCATAAATTTGTTTCCGTGTCACGTCTGCTACGTTGATATTGTATAACTCGTTATATATTTATGGATGGTTTATTGGTCCTATATATTTTTTTTTCTGTGAACATATATGTTGGTATTCTTATCTAGTTGTGGTATATATGACTCATTCAATGCTTGATTAGTGGGTTCATAGCGGTGGGGGCTTGGGATATTTAAATATGTTTTGTTCATTTATCACTATATATTTTTTATATGATTAACTTATAACTCAATTTGCAGCCTTAGTGTGCGAATAGCCCTGTTTGTACCAGCCTGATGGAAGGATTGCAGGCAAGATTCTGTGTTTCCCATCTATTTATTTCATATGTATATATTATCTATAGAATAAGTATGGATTATTAGTATGATTATTGGCGAGTTTAGGTATGTATTGTGTGATGATGCAGCACCTACGGTCAAGAATCTATCTACCCCATATTGCATTCCCCAGTTTTGAAACAGTTATATCAGTGTTCCGTTGACGCGTTTTTCCAATAGCGAAAATACCTGAACGATATGGATTTACTGTAAGTTAAATTTTTTTGTTATATATACTTAGTAACGATCGATTGATTTAAGTTGAATTTGTATTGTTTCGGAATTTCGATCAGTTAACTCATACAGTTTTAGGCATTCTAAGGTATTTTAGGCTTGAAGCATCCACATTTTTTCAGGCATAATGGGTCGGTTGTTGCATTATTGTGGTAGTTTTATATGTATATATGACACATCTGTTACGATTAAACCGTGGTTACTATAGTTAAAGAGATGTTAATTCAACCCTGTTATGGACTGATGTTGAGGCTAATTTCATTAGATTTTGTATGTACTATACCGTATTTACTATAGGTTTCAGTTACGTCGCCTGCATGTCTTGGTATCTTATACACATTTCTTGTTTGTTTGGTTACATGATTGTTCATTCTCATTCATGACGTTTAATGTATGTTTTGGGTATGGTAGAGAATTGATCGTCTTGCTTTATTTTATCTCGTGGGTTTTAGTATAGGTCTTTCAGTTTTGTAGCTTCTCAGTTGAATTTCCATCTTCAATGCAATCTATTGGTTATTTATACAATTTAGGATATATTACGTTTGTGTCTACAATATAGAACATTATTTCAGGTCTAATTTAGTTACATTTTGTTCATTTATACTGATTTATATATCTTCTTTCATCCTGATACAATATTTGTTGTGGTTATTATAGATATAGAACAGACGATTGTTACAAATTTGGTCTTACTGTTAGGGTATTGTATATTTACTGTACGACCATTCTTCAATATTTAGGAGGAGTTAGACTGTCCCCTAGGCAAAAGCTCATTCTGTTTATGCTTGTTTGTGTAAATGGACCGATTTATTAGGATGGATACCATAATGTAGTACAATTTTTATGCAAATTATAGCAAAGTAGAGAACCTTATTTGGATATTTTTATATATGTTCCTGATGTTATGTTGTTCTTTCCGCGAGAATCATAGGAATGTATGTTTAAGAGGTGTAAGTCCGTACTGCATCTGTGTGGAATTTTCGTCATTGATCCCTAGCAAATGTGTACTTTAACGTTTAAATGATAACTTTCAGAATGGATGGGTCCTAGTGTAGAGATGGTTTATTCTCTTTGGTTGTCATTTTGGACTTCGTCCGTGTTCAACGCGAATTATGAACGTTTTTGTAGACGTCGATCTTGAGCTTCATGGGTTTGAAGTGTTTTACTTAGGTCATCAGTAAACAGAACCCAAGCTTTTTATAGCCACACACTCTCTGAGAATCGTTCTTGACCACTGTACATGTGTCTAGATTCTGGTTATGTCCAGGATGTATCTTTGTTCTAAGATGTTCAAAAACGATGGGTTAACAGATACGAGGTACGTCTGTGTCATCGTCTCATGACTGTAAGTTACCTTTAAATTTGTTATATATCAGTGGTAGATTGCTGAGAAGTGACCTAGTAAAGCATTATAGAGTTCATTCTAATGACACAGTAGGCTTGGATTTGTACTCTCAGAGGCATAGCATCAGTTAGGTCTAGGAATTTACTATAGATTTTAATGGTATGATTGTATGAAATAACATTTTTCACATTAACTCAGCTTTAAATGTCAGTTATTTTCGGAATGACTGTCATGTTAGTATACGATCTTAGTCATGAACCAGATCACGTCGGATATTGGAGTAGGATTCATCATCTGGATGCGGTAGGATACACCGTATATAATAGTTAATCGTTGATGCTTAGGGTAGAGTAGAAAATCTTATTTAGCTATTTTTTTTAGATGTTGGTGTATATTTTTAATTTGATATCATAGGAATATATCAGTATTCGATATAAATTTGCCTATTTTCATGGGATGTTGGGTATAAAATACGCTAATTTGGATGAAATTATTCAAAAATTTGGTGTGTTTCCCCTCTCGACTTTGGATTTGGGTCCGGTTCCATATTACCTTGGAGAACTATTCTACCGGATTGTGATGAATGTTAGTGGTCAAATTCTTCAATAATTGAATGTACATCTCAATTATGTTATCCAATCGCAGGTCTTTGTTAAATTTTTATTTCCGCAAGTCTCACTTTTATAAATGTTTGTATTTCGTTTGCAGTTTAGGCACTTAGAAGTTTTTGATTAATTCAGGCTTTTGTTATGAGACTACGTTCCCATTCAGAACATTTGACTTTTTCGACCATTCATCAGATTCACTTTAACATTTTTCACTGAAGGGCTGTAATGATGGCCATGATCCTAACTCATTCTAACCTAAAATAACCAAGTATTGCATATTATTCCTCGTTTTATACTTATGTTAGGTATTTTTCTTCATTGATTTAACCTTCATCCTTATCAAATCTAACCACTTGACCCTGTAGTTTTACCAATATTTGGTAAAACTGGCTATTTAAGTAAGGTGACATCCCTCGAAAATTTTAAATTGCATTGAATTTTTGAATATTAAACTTGTGTTATATATTTTTAACTCATGTAACACGTACATACGCTTGAATATTCACATTCACATACTGTACGTACTCAGCCCTATACATATACACAGTTGATGACCTAGTTTAGAAATGTTAGGCCAAATGTTTTGCGACAGACCACACGTAATCAACTTATAATAGCTAGCTGGTAATCAAAAATTTAGTCAGTTATCCGTTGAGAACAAGCGGAAACACACGTTTCGTCATAGAATAAACAAAAAATGAACATTCAGAACTCAAAATTTTGTTTACAAGTGCTGGAAGAAGAAATCTCCGAAGATGATATGAGTCGGTTCGAATAAATATTGACTAGTGTGGAAAATAACAGTTATCTCAAGATGGACAAACAAGAATCAAAAGAGTGGGAGATATCGTTCATAAATGTATGCAGGAAACAAGGAAGTCTGCGTTGAGAAACAAATGTGGACGCGTTACATTCGTTGTAAGTAAATTTAGGAGGGGGGGGGGGGGAATAAGAGAATCAAATTTCGATAATTTATATGATCCAAGGGTAAAATCTTCATCATGATTGTAATACAGCTAAGGTAGTGGACATCAGATTATACCTAAGAACAAAAGAGAAACTGGAATGTATGCAAAATTTCTCAATGATGAATCTCAGAATGACTTTGAATGTGAAAAGATTCGAATAATTAAGATAAAGAAGAAGAAGTAATACATTTATTGACACACGGGAACGGAATAGCCTTTGGTATCCGCATCAAAGATATGATGGAGTATAAGACGGATTTTGAGAGTATACTGTAATATAGTAATGAAAAGTACTGTTGGATGACGAACAATGCTGTTTTTATATCAAAACCAGGTATATGGTAATGATGATAGCTGCAAGGTCTGTAAATAATGTTATTACATACTAATAAAAACTATGTATGTTCACAATGAAATGTTTATATTATCCTAAGCTCGAAGGTTAAGTAATGAATTGTGAACATCGTGACAGTCGGAGGTAACATCGAATCTTCGAAATCAGTAGAAAAAATTTGTTTCAAGGGTTGAAATGATGCCAGAAAACCTAGCTCAAGGTAAATGATCTAAATGTGTTACAGTATGGTATGATATAAACCAGCGTCCGATCAGATCTTGAAACAAAGTCATCGTTAAGGATAAGAAAAATATAGGCAAGAAAAAAAAAAGAGATTTGCAAGCTGTCAAAGGTTGTAGAGTTAAGCGGAGATATTGGGGTAAATTAAGAAAAACATGGTGTGAGACTCTGTGTCAGTTTGTATGAAACTGAATACAAATTTAAATTACAAGTAGCATTGATCCATCCAAGTTTGAAAATGGGGTGATTCTCTGTTAACATATATGACTCGTGAGTGACAACGAAATAAATAACATGTATGTTAGAGTGATAATTAGAGTTGTATGGAGGGGATCATATGTATATATCAATGACTGAATACCTTTTGTAAGGTCAGGTCAGGTTATGATGGGTGTGAATAATATGTTAAAGCGACGTAGAATTGTGTCATATCAAAAATAATATGAATTACCCGTAACATTCAAACCATCTAAGATTGAAAATGGGTCCTCTCTGACAACTTATATGGGATGAGAGTGACAACAAAATAAATAGCACATATGTTGAAGTATTATTTAGAATCGTTTGGAGGGCTTCATATGTATATAGCAATGACTGAACACCATACATAAAGTTAGGTTATGTTAGGTTTTGATGGGTGTGAATAGGTTAGATCGAAATATAAAGCCAAGTGGAGAGGATGAAAATGAATATATCATAAATCGATAGAAAAAGTAACAAATTTATGCACGAAAACTCAATCGATACTATATAATTCCTGGATAGAAAAAGATAGGATAAGTTAAGATGTTTAGTTTTTTTCATGTATCATGACGTGAAAGTGGTCCACAATAAATATCTTGTAACAATAACAAGAGATTTTGTTCTAATGGAAAAAAATATATCAGAGTTAAAGTGCCTCAGATGTTAACCGATCCTGTATATGCAATCAAAATGTGTGTGTGTGTGTGTCTTCATTGTATCGGTAACTATCCCTGTATACGACGTCATTATACCGTGCCCCGTTCTTGGATATATGCGTACAAAGCGTGAATATGTGAACCTGGTGTGTGACATTCGAAGAAAAACTACGAAAAATAGAGCCGTTTGGGAGGGATTTGATATGTACATCGCACAAAAAAATGACTAAATATCATCCATATCCATCAAACTTGAATGAAAATATATAATTTTTGGGTAGAATGACTAGATCTTTGAACCTAACATAGCGTATAACTGATCCACATTAAAAAATGTAACAGATTGAAGTGCATTAGTTCTCTTGGATCCTACCTGCTGAGTTTCATCCGAACATGTAACAGAGCTATCGATAAATTCTGGAATCCAAACATCTGCAGAAGGTTTTTTGTTGGAATGAATTGGAGAAAAATGTATTCAACTGCTTTTGATATGATAAATATACAGTCCTAGTGGAGAGATTCATACATATCAATATCATACATAACCATCAAACTTGATTAAAAATACATAACTATTGGATAGAATAGGTTAAGTTGCTAGGTAATAATGTATTCGTCATTGTATGATACCCCATTTTGCATTCATCAATATTTGATCTATGTTATCGTACATTGATATATATTTCGCTAATTATGTACCATAGACATGTTTTCTATCCTAGATCTTGTTGATTGCGGGCCTTACAATGCAGATCTGTATGAAAAAATTGTTAGAGTGGATTTATTCAATATTTGATATAATAGACGAAAATGGTTGGAGCAAAACGTCCATCACTACAAAAAATCATATTCCAACAGTAAAACCGTACATAAATCTTGCTAACGCTTCAACATTCGTAACACTCACTAACGTATGGGGAAAGCTTAAATGAACGTTTTGAACACGAAAGTTCACGAACGAGCGATAACCTAACATTACTCGGGACTGGTCGATATTACTGGACTTGTAACAAGCGAAGGGAAAAAAATATATATATATAAATGTGAACACACAATCTGCTAAAGATTGGTAAAACTCCAGGGTCAAGTGTTTAAATTTGATAAGGATGAAGGTTAAATCAATGAAGAAAAATACCTAACATAAGTATGAAACGGGGAATAATATGCAATACTTGGTAATTTTAGTTTAGAATGAGTTAGGGATATGGCCATCATTACAGACCTTCAGTGAAAAATGTTATAATGGCTCTGGTGAATGGTCGAAAAAGTCAAATATTCTGAATGGGAACGCAGTCTCATAACAAAAGCCTGAATTGATCAGAAACTTCTAAGTGGCGAAACTGCAAACGAAATATAAACATTTATAAAAGTAAGACTTGCGGGAATAAGCATGTAGCAAAGACCTGCGATTGGATAACATAATTGAGATGTACATTCATTTATTGAAGAATTTCAACACTAACATTCAACACAATCCGGTAGAATAGTTCTCCAAGGTAATATGGAACCGGACCCAAATCAAATGTCGGGAGGGGAAAAACACCAAATGTTTGAATCATTACATCCAAATAAGCGTATTTTATACCCAACATCATATGAAAATAGGCAAATTTATATCGAATACTGATATATTCCTATGAAATCAAATCAAAAATATACACCAATATCTAAAAAAAAACAGCTAAATAAGATCTTCTACTCAACCCTAAGCAACAACGATTAACTATTATATACGGTGTATCCTACCGCATCCAGATGATGAATCCTACTCCAATATCCGACGTGATCTGGTTCATGACTAAGATCGTATGCTAGCATAACAGCCATACCGAAAATAACTGACATTTAACGCTGAGTTTGTGAAAAATGTTATTTTATACAATCATACCATTCAAATCTATAATAAATTCCTAGACCTAACTGATGCTATGCCTCTGGGAGTACAAATCCAAGCCTACTGTGTCATAAAAATGAACTCTCTAATGCTTTACTAGGTCACTTCTCAGCAATCTACCACTGATATATAACAAATTTAGAGGTAACTAACAGTCATGATACGATGACACAGACGTACCTCGCATCTGTTAACTTATCGTCTCTGAACATCCTCGAACAAAGATACATCCTGGACATAACCAAAATCTAGAAACATGTACAGTGGTCAAGAATGAGTCTCGGAGAGTGTGTGGCTATAAAAGGCTTTGGTTCTGTTTACTGATGACTTAAGTAAAACGCTACATTATGTACAAGAACGTACATAATTCACGTTGAACATGGATGAAGTCCAAAATGACAACCAAAGAGAATAAACCATCTCTACACTAGAACCCATCCTTCCAGAAAATTATCATCTAAACGTTAAACTGCACATTAGCTAGGGATCAATGACGAAAATTCCACAAAGATGCAGTACGGACTTACACCTCTTAAACATACATTCCTATGATTCTCGTGGAAAAAATACATAACATCAGGAACATATATAAAAATAGCTAAATAAGGTTCTCTACTCAGCTATAATTCACATAAAAATTGTACTACATTATGGTATCCATTCTAATAAATCGGTCCATTTACACAAACAAGCATAAACCGAATGAGCTTTTGCCTAGGGGACCGTCTAATTCCTCCTAAATTTTTAAGAATGGTCGTACAATAAATATACAATACCTTAACTGTAATACCAAATTTGTAACAAATCGTCTGTTCTATATTTATAATAACAACGTCAAATATTGTATCAAGATGAAAGAAAATATAGAAATCAGTATAAAGGAACAAAATGTAACTAAATTAGACCTGAAATAATGTTCTATATTGTAGACACAAACGTAATATATCCTAAATTGTATAAAAAACCAACAGATTGCATTGAAGATGAAAATTCAACAGAGAAGCTACAGAACTGAAAGACCTATACTAAAACTCACGAGATAAAACAAAGCAAGAAGATTAATGCTCTATCATACCCAAAATACATTAAACGTGATGAATGAGAATGAACAATCATGTAACCAAACAAACAAGAAATGTGTATAAGATACCAAGACATGCAGGCGACGTAACTGAAACCTATAGTAAATACGGTATAGTACATACAAAATTTAATGAATTTAGCCTCAACATCAGTCCATAACAGGGTTGAATTAACATCTCTTTAACTAAAGTAACCACGGTTTAATAGTAACAGATGAGTCATATATACATATAAAACTACCACAATAAAGCCACAGCCGACCCATTATGCCTGAAATAATGTGGATGTTTCAAGCCTAAAATACCTTAAAATGCCTATAACTGTATGAGTTAACTGATCGAAATTCCGAAACAATACAAATTCAACTTAAATGAATCGATCGTTTCTAAGTATATATAACATAATATTTTAACTTACAGTAAATCCATATCGTTCAGGTATTTTCGGTATTGGAAAAACGCGTCAACGGAACACTGATATAACTGTTTCAAAACTGGGGAATGTAATATGAGGTAGATAGATTCTCGACCGTAGGTGCTGCATCATCCCACAATACATACCTAAACTCGCCAATAATCATACTAATAATCCATACTAATTCTATAAATAATATATACATATGAAATAAATAGATGGGAAACACAGGATCTTGCCTGCAATCCTACCTTCAGGCTGGTACAAACAGGGCCATTCGCACACTAAGGCTGCAAATTGAGTTATAAGACATACCTACCATACTAATCCTATAAGAGAATATATAATGAAAAAATGAACAAAACATATTTAAATATCCCAAGCCCCCACCGCTACGAACCCACCAATCAAGCATTGAATGAGTCTTATATACCACATCTAGATAAGAATACCAACATATATGTTCACAGAAAAAAAATATATAGGAACAATAAACCATCCATAAATATATAACGAGATATACACTCACAACGTAGCAAACGTGACACGGAAACAAATTTATAAGACAAGGAACAGGTAAGAGCAAACTCACATAATCTTCTAGGAGCACATCTAACTTTTTGCCTAGGTGATCCCTACGCCCATCCCCCACCAGAAATTTGGAATAACACTAATCCTACCAGAACCGAATAAATATATATAACGAGCAACAGTTAGTGTCCAATTATACTCCACTACAACCATCTAAAGAAGAAAAAACGTA
>SDVV010007345.1:0-17837 GCA_016164225.1 Gammarus roeselii
TGAAGAATTACATTTAATTACTTCTCAGTGAGAAGAAAAAAAATCTTCAATAACAGAATAAGTGCCATCACCATCAAGGTTTTGTTCACCTATGGTGATTACCCGTGGTTGTATATTTGTCCTACGCAA
Source organism: Gammarus roeselii (assembly GCA_016164225.1). Classification (NCBI taxonomy): domain Eukaryota; kingdom Metazoa; phylum Arthropoda; class Malacostraca; order Amphipoda; family Gammaridae; genus Gammarus; species Gammarus roeselii. The sequence continues at coordinate 130 of SDVV010007345.1, forward strand.
CAAACTACAACATATCCAAGTAGCTATCACCACCAAATTTGGCCACAATCCATTGAAAACTCTAGCTACTGCAATGAGTTTGCAGAACATTGATTTTTCCAAATCAAAATTTTCAGGAACTAGAAAAACAAATTCACCCCAGTGATTTTTCATAAATTCTGTGCCCTTATCAAATTTCTACAAATAGCTGATACCTACTAACTAAGACCTTCTCTTTCAAGTCTTGTAGTCCAATAGTGAAATTTCCAACGTTCAGGTGCATAAAAGGGGGATGGGGGAGTCACCCCAGGTTGTTGACCGCGGGGAATGCCCCGGTCAAGGCTATAGTTTCATTTTCTTATCATCAATTATTATTTTTTTGTACAAATTAGCTAATAGTTTGTAGCTACCTGAGCATTGACCCTAGTCAATGGTGTTGTCATGTATGTATAGACATACAGCTGTTTCTCCCTCATCAGGAGGGTGGTTAAGTTAGGCTGACATAGATGGGGGAGGCGCCCAATCTTCCCGCCACAAGACCGCCGTGTCTTTGCTGAGGCTCAAACTCACGACATGCAGTACCGTAAGCTGGCACTGCAATTGGATAGGCTAACCACTTGGCCTGGCCACGGTATTGCAATGCTGGTTCTAAATATGGTACTGGGTACTTTTACAATGTATCAAGTGCATGATCCTATCATTCCTGTAAAATGAAAACTGTTTGATTTGCTCTGTGATAAATCATCAGCGAGAAGAGAGTAGGAACTTGAAAGTAAAGTATTCTACATTTATTAAAATAAAACTGTCATCTAAGAGCAAGGTTGGTAGATAATGTTATCGATTAAACATATACCAAAGCAACCACAAATGCCTTCACAGTATCAACTAACTAAGCAATCTAAACACATTGCTATTTGCATTATATATTACTTCCATTTAATTTGTTTAACACTATCTTACTTGATATTGCTCCACCCATCCCACAGTACACCAATGCTTGGAGCAGAAACAACCAGTTCCTTGAATGTTGCAGTACCGGTACTATTTTGACAGACCTTTTCAAGCAGCCTGATTGAAATTGTGTTGTGGACCTATTCAAGCAGCCTGTTTGAAATTGTGTTGGGCGACCTTTTCAAGCAGCCTGTTTGAAATTCTGTTGGGGGACCTTTTCAAGCAGCTTGTTTGAAATTTTGTTGTGGACCTTTTCAAGCAGCCTGTTTGATATTATGTTGTGGTTTAGGATCCTGAATGATGGCTTCATGATAGTAAAGAACTTGCATATCAGCTCTGGATAGTTAAATTTGAGCTTGCTCGTGTCATGCAAGCAAATGCATCAACAGAGCACATTTAAAAAAAAAATTCTCTCTGCATCTGTCAAGCCTTTAGAATGAAAAGCAGGGTTTTAAAATTATATTCCAACAATTTTTCATTATTTTCTGTTAATAAAGGTTATGGACCCCTAAATAATGTTGAAAGGATCAAATGAAATCAGATATATAAAATGGAATAGTGGATATTAAAAAATTATATTTAAAATATCTATAAAATTAAATAGTGAATATTTTATAAAAAATATATTCAAAATGTCAATATTATAGCTAATACTTGCTTTAACTTACTATTTGATGAGCTGACATTATGTCCTTCTATGCTTTGTTGTAGCAAAAAAAAGGATGCAGCTGCAAAGCATCCCATCTTATTGGGTTTGAAAAGAGTGGATGTTGCCTACTCATCAAAACTATCCTGCCCTCGAATGCAGCCCTTGGACTCTTTAGAGGTTCAAAAAGTGTTGCATGTAAATGATGTAATCCATTTGGTGTGTAGCTAAGAATTAGTCATACCAGTACAAGAAATGATAGGTCAAACGGCAGCTTATTTCACAAGCCCATTCTGTGTGTTGTCTCACCATCCTCTTCAGAGTACTGTAACAGTGGCTTACCAACTCTTTGATGGTCGACTATTATGTTGGTGCAAGTCTTGGCCCTGCTCTGCATTTGACTCTCAAAATGATTAAACTAATGGAGATGGACATTGTTTGCTAGCTGCACTGCATATCACTCATAATTCCTGTGGTCCTGTCCCATTATATGCCAGGAAGTGTTTCATCTCTCTGTATAGCTTGAAGCTTTTTCAACATGGAGAGTTATTAATAGTTTTGGTATAAATATACAGTTTTACTTTTTTGACTTTACCTGAAAGGTTAGAATTAAACATGTTTCTGTTGGTGTCATAATGGACAGATATGGAAGTGTTCTTACTAAATTTTTTGTGCCATCATCTACAACTCAAGATCTATTTTCATAGAGTTACTCTTGATTAGAGGATTCTAACCTGAAAAAAGGAGTCTGTCAGCAATGCCATTGGATTCTGGGCTTGTCATTCACTGAACCTCTAAAATTCAGTGGCTAACACTATCCCAAAATATTCCTTTACCACCTGAACAATTACAGGCAATGAAAAGCATGTTTTTTTAATCATTTTCAATCAAATCATGGAAGAACAAAATTCACAAAATTTTGACAATCTTTATTTATCTTGTTAGGAACTATTTGAAAGTAGATTTTTTTTTCCATCAGAATCATGATCTGATGAATCATTTGCTAATGCATTTAATAAAAGCCTTGAATTTGGATAAAGAGTTTTGAGAGCTGATGGATTTGAAAGCTGCCTACTCCCCAAAATTTGAATAATGTGAACAGCAATGATGCTTTTCCCACAGGAAGCATAAGTCAAAAGCAGAAGAATGTATACAGTTTTTTGATAGCTCAGTGTATACTAATATGGTTTAAATTTACATTATTCTGTTGGCTCTCTTTCTAAACTATTTCATTTTAGAGTGCTATAAACAAAAGACAGTTGTCATGACTATTCCATGAGTCATTACTGGTAGCTATTGATTTCCTAATAGTACCTAGTAGCAAACTATTTGGGGAAAAAAGTCTACATCAAGATGACCTCAGCTTACCCTACGTATTGTATCATAGCTGAAGTTAACTACCAATGATGTTTTATTTTTTTCTTCTAAAATTACAAATTTTTTCACTTCTGTGCAGGTTCATAAAAAAAAAAGTATAGTTGCTTAGCTGTGGGTTGTTATAATACTGACAAGCTGTGAAACATTTCATTTGTGTTTGTGTCAAGCAGTAAAACATTATTTCATTTGTGTTAGTGTATGGTTCTTTATTTGTTAGTGATTTCTCATCTCATATTGAGCCATGTCTCTCCGTCTGGCTCCTTTGAGCAACACAGAACGCCAGTCTGTCATAGCTTCATTAGCTGCCGGTGTCCGACTAGATGGCCGAGGACTCTTGGAAAACAGAGATGTGTCAGTGCAGTTTGGTCAATCCTATGGTTGCTGCACAGTGTCTCTAGGGGAGACCAGAGTGCTGGCACAGGTAAGGATTTTTTATTTTCACAATTTTGTGTACAATTGATGAGCTGCAAGCATGGTGGCATAACTCCATGATCATTGAATGATGTGGTGATGTAACTTGGCTTCACAGCTTCAATTTATGTATTGCATCCTGTATTTTGTTGATTCAATCAATTCCATTAGCTTTTAGCTTGATGAATTAGTTACTTTATTTATAAATATAACCATATATTAATGATATATCAACTTTGTTGATAATGAAGCTGTACATTGGGAATCAATTTTTTTAGCAACGAAGATACTACTAAGAACCAAAAGGTTCTTAAAATGACTGTTGGCTAGTACCCAAACCTTCTGGTTATCAAGCTACTAATGTTTCAAATGGGTAACTAGCTGTATATTTTAGCAACTTTAGGCAGTATTTTATTTATTTTGCCATGTTAGCTGTGCAATAAAATTGTCACTGTTTAATCCATTGTTCATGAGCTTGCTAATACTTTGTTCACTTGTTGGAGCTTCCTAATTTGTTTGAGACATTAGTTACTTATCAACATAACTAGCAGGCTAATATATATATAGAGCTATAGCTTTTCACTCATATTGCATCTTATAGCTAGCTAGTTAGTATTGTTCTTCAGAGTCTCTACCTATCAGGTCAGGAATGAGTTCTGTCTAATAGGCCTCATAGAAATATTTGAGTGGATGGATGATTATTCATTTTATAGATCAATAACACGTTATTATAGTATTTTATTATTTCTTATTCTGTGGGCTCTATTATTTATCTGTGCATTTTTTTCAAGGTGATCTATTTTGTATTAGTTATATAATTATGCATCGTTAGAGACCCGCAGGGGCCCTGCAGGGTGGCAAGCAACGAATTTGCGTTGGGGCTCCGGTGGAGCGCGGAAGGGTGCTTTTCCTACTACATCAAACCTACGCTGAACCTACGCTGAACCTACTCTGTATCAACGTTAAACCTACTCTGTATCTATGTTAAACCTACTCTGTATCTATGTTGAACCTACTCTGTATCTATGTTAAACCTAATCTTTATCTACATTTAACCTACTCTGTAGCTATATATGTTGAACCTACTTGGTATTTATGTTAAACCTACTCGATTTCTATGTTAAACCTACTCAATATCTACGTTGAACCTACTCTGTATCTACGTTAAACCTACTCTGTATCTATGTTGAACCTACTCTGTATCTACATTAAACCTACTTGATATCTATGTTAAACCTACTTGGTATCTACGTTAAACCTAATCGGTATCTACGTTAAACCTACTTGGTATCTTTGTTAAACCTAATCGGTATCTACGGTAAACCTACTCCATATCTACGTTAAACCTACTCCGTATCTACGTTAAACATACTCTGTATCTACGTTAAACATACTCGGTATCTACGTTGAACTTACTTGGTATTTACATTAAACCTACTAGGTATCTACAGTAAACCTACTTGGTATCTAAGTTAAAGCTACTCAGTATCTACGTTAAAGCTACTCAGTATCTACGTTAAAGCTACTCAGTATCTACGTTAAGCCTACTCTTGCTACGTTAAACCTACTTGGTATCTATGTTAAACCTACTCTGTATTGATGTTAAACCTACTCTGTATCTACGTTGAACCTACTGGGAACCTGCGTTAAACCTACTCGGGATCTGCGTTAAACCTACTCGGTATCTGCGTTAAACCTACTTGGTATCTGCGTTAAACCTAGTCTGTATCTACGTTAAACCTACTCGGAACCTACTGTAAACCTACTCCGGATCTATGTTAAACCTACTCTAGCTACAGTAAACCTACTTGGTATCTGCCTTAAACCTACTCGGTATCTGCGTAAATTCTAGTTTGTATCTACGGTAAACCTACTTGGAACCTACGGTAAACCTACTCGGAATCTACGGAACCTACTTGGAATCTGCATTGAACCTACTGAGAATCTACGCTGCACCTACTTGGCCAGTCTTCAATTGCCCTATGGGGGAATCCGCATTAACTTTGCGTTGGCACTCCAGTGGAAATTGAAAGCAACTACTACTCATAGAAATATAATTTTTGCTCCCACTGCTAGCCTGCAGCCCAATAGTATGGTCTTCTGTGCCCAGGTCTCCTGTGAAGTTGTGGAACCCCGCCCCTCACGTCCCAATGAGGGCAAGATTGTCACCAGCGTCCACATTACACCCATGGCAGGGCCGGAGTATGAGGCAGGGCGGACCAGTGATGCACAGGTAAGGCTTTAATCTGGAGCTGCAAAACCTGAGCGATACCTTTAGTGTAAACCAACTATTTTGAAAATCATGAATTTAATGTCTGCACTGTCATTAAATTCCATTTGAACATAAGTAACTAATTCATCAACAGAGATATTCTTGCAATTGCTTTCTTTCATTCCATGCATCTCTATAGTGATAACTACTATCTTCATTACATGCACCCAATTAACAATTCACCCTACTGTATGTTCACTGTTGCTGCCAGGTCAAATAGGTCGCAGCATCTGATGGGTTACTCAGCCAATGTAGGGGCAAGTGGCAACTCCCCTCATCATTATGGTGCTGGGACACATGACTCCTAACACAATATGGTCCACTAAGTTATCTGGCTCAAGAAGCAGCTGTAAAACATGTTAATGGTAGTGCACCGGACACTCGCAACATGTAAAGCTACAAACCAGAATCTTTGAACCTTTCTCATTCCATCCCAGGGTTGGGTACCTTTTTACATCATCTATCGGCTGTCTTGACACAATGTATCCATGAAGTCACATACTACCTATCTTAATTCACTATTATTTTAATATTTCTTATGATAGCTATGTATAATCCATGTAAATATGTATGGTTTCTATTCTTTATGAGCAAATGGACTATGTCACTTGATGTCAAGCACATAGCCAGAATTTTCCCAGTGGCGGGTATCTCATCTGGGTAGCCTCAAGACTGTCTTAAGACACCAGCAAAGCCTGAGTGCAGAACAGAACAGGATGCACAAAGCCACTGCAAAACAGAATTGTGAACATGAAGGTAAATTAGAGAATCTGTGCTCCAGGCAACTGGCCGTTTAGTAAAAAGACAACCTTGTCTTGTTTCCACATCGCTGTAAACCAAGCACTCACCTTGCTCTCCACTCTGACCCATGCTCTGCTGCCAACATGAAGACTTTAATCTGCTTCCAACAAATTAACGTCCAGTCCGTGCAAATGAAACACTCTTCACAACACCTTCCTGTTGATTTTATAGTTGACCTTTTCCAGATCCATGAAGACCCATAAGACATCTTTTCCAAGGTACTTGCATGGTAAAAATCTGATTGGCACACCTACTTCTCCTTCTGAAGCCACCCTGTTCCCTTTCACTGGTAACATCCATACTTTATCTAATACACATGATGAGCACTTTCCCGTACACCTTACTTTCAACACACAACAAACTGATACATCTTGAGTTGCTGTATCCATTTTTTTCTCATTTGTCCTTTTACAGCAGAAATGCAAGCCTTGTGCCACTCAATTGACACCATGCTCAAACAAAAAAAAAAAACACAGGTTTAGTAGCCTTACCAGCCATTTGACTATTGTTAATCTATCCCTCTTTAGCCATTCAGTTGCAATGCGGTCCAAACCAAGGGCTTTCCCTGCTTTTATCACCTCTACCACCTCTTGCAGAAAAATGTGTGCAACCTGTTAAGCTCCCGTCCATGCACCACCACCACTTGCACCACAATGTCAGCCTCTCTGACATTTTTAACATTCAACATTTTGTCAAAATACTGAGCCCACCTCTTTTGCATGTCACCACTCTCTTACAACAACTGGCTGTTTGCATTATTCACCACCTCTTCCATCCCAGTCTCCTCCTTCCTCACCCTCTTTACCTCTTTTTGGATTTTTTTTGTTAACTTCAATAGCCTGGCACAACTGCCTACCTAGCATGTGCATCCCGCTTATCTCTCCTCACAACCCGCTTCACTTTTTTCCTTTTCTCTCTATAGTTGCTTGCAGGCACTATTCAATGGCTCTTCACTGTGCCACCGCCGGTTCAGCCTTGTCGTTCCGCCACGCGCGCACCACACATTTTTTAGAATTGAAATTTCCAAATTCAAATTATTGTTTTTTCAGTAGCTAGAATCATTCATTATGGCTGAACTTTTTGCCAAATTATGTTGGTTCAAGTGGTCAAAGTGTTGTTTACAAGATATTGAACAACAGAAAAATAAATCACATATGAGTCTCAAACACACGAAGCAAAATTGATTGAATGGGTCTTTGATTTAAAACAAAATCTATTCACACTGAATATATCTGAACTTGATGGCAATTCGTCAGCGTGATGGCTGGGTCGGGCGGCTCACTTCAGACTTTACCGTCACTCGTAAATAGGACATCAGTGTAGAAACGAGCCAACTGAACTCCTTGCATATCCAGGACGAGCTGCAGCAGCTGCTGGAGAGCAACGTGCGGGAGAGCCGGTGCCTGGACCTGGAGGCGCTCTGCATTATGGCAGAAGATAGCGTATGGCAGCTGCGTGCTGACGTTACCGTGAGTTTACCCATTCGTTTTAGTTCCTACTTATGCTTCGGTGTATCCACAATTGTTCTTTGTTAATGTACACTATTCTTGTTTATGTTTTGGAGGGGTGACTTGTCTCCTTCACTCGGCACTCTTCTGCTATAACTAAATTCTTTGTCGTCCATGTTTTGTAGCTCACCAAAGTTTTATCAAAACCCAATTTTTGAATAAAAATCACTGCCCAAAACGGCCAATATATGGACACCGATGGTGCCAAAAAAAAGTGGTTAGTACCAGCATTGCTGTTATTTTATCTCTGCAAGACACTATGTCCATTTCTTTGCCGCCTCCTTCCGTTGATCTCCATACTCGCTTGTAACTATTGTCCCTCTGGAAGATGTTTGGCACACATTACCCTCAGCATGTTAGGAACCTTTTTCTCTCTCTGGGGCTCCCGAGTCAGATTACATGACTCGGGATTTCAGGAATGACCTCAATCGAGGAATGTCGGTGGGGTAAGAGTCTTAGCCCTTTCTGTTGTAACTGGCCACCAGCACGGCTGCGATTCCAGTTTTTGCATTGGTAATGTTGATTTTTCTCTAATCTGAAACCCGAAGGTCTTGTCTTGGCACCTCTACACCTTGTTGTCATCAACCCTCTTTTGATCACTCTTCCAATTCTCGAAATCCACCTCTCCTTTCAACCTATACACTTGACAGTCCAACCTCTCACGTAGTCAACTTTGGCCACATACCTAGCTGCTAATTCTTTTATTACATAGAATTAGTAGCGCTATATGTACATCCAAACCTCTAAAATGCTACTTCAAAAGCAAGCAGCATCTAATTATTTTGCATTTGACTTACCTTAGATTGAGTTCAGTGGTATTTGAAAACAGAATAGTGTCAAGTATTTTATATGAAGTGGTGTCTCTCAATGTTTTTTTAAGAAATCTAGAAGCATGCCCCCCCCACCCACCCACAATACACATCCACTTCGAATTTCAAACAAGACCGCTATCATTTCCTCCTCCTCCCGCAGGTATTGAACGCATGCGGCAACCTCGGAGATGCCTGCAATATGGCGGTGGTGGCGGCTTTGAAACACTTCCACAGGCCTGACGTCACAGTTCAGGTGAGTGCTGTTAGGGATGGCACTTGTGTTGATATCTTTTTTTCTTATTTCGAAGAGTGCTTTATTGCAATAGCATTTGAGATCACCACAAAGATGTGATCATTAGAAAGTTCATTATCGAAGGAAACCAAACCAGAAGTAATACACATGATATCATGTTGTAGATGAAGCTGGGCCACTTTGATTCAAATTGATGTACATTTTGGTTATTCACGAAATTATAACAACTTGAGCAAATAAATAATAGAAAATCTTTTGTGAAACTGTATGGCCTAGGGTATGTCGTCGCTACCCATTATTTTGTTGAAATATTTAGAATTGGATCAGTGTTCACACTAGCTAACAATTTGTAAGGGTTGCATGGAATGTTACTTGGTTACTAAGGATCCCGTTTTTGTATTTCCGTGCTAGCGCGTTCTCCTCTGTCCATTGAATTGATTTTTTTACAGATTAACGAATTCTAACGTTCTTCTTGCAGGAGGACGGCCGCGTTACAATTCACAGCTTTGCAGAGCGCGAGCCCATTCCCACATTCCTGAAAAAGGTGCCCGTGTGCCTGACGTACGCTTTCTGCGAGCAGCCGGACGGAGACTTGATAGTGTTCTCCGATCCCACAGACCTGGAGGAAAGGGTGAGGCGCGGTGGTGCGGAACTGTGTATTTAAAGCTAGACTGAGTGAGGCTTCAGAATGGAATAGGGGACTGGATGAGGCTGCAGAATGGAATACGGGACTGGCTGAGATTGAAGGAGGGTGACGGGCGAGTAAAATCAATCCTATGATCATTCCGCGGCTAAGGGGACGCAAAATGTTCTTCTCATATCCCGTAGTGTAAAGGCAACTCAATCGGTAGAGTTTCAATAAAGAACGTTCTCTAACTTTTTCCAGTAATACAATTGTCACATGTAACTATTTTTATTACTGATTGGATGAAGTTAATTATTTCCCGAATATTTCGAAACTGCTTTTAAAAAAATCACAAGACATAAACTTAATTGTGGATGTAGATGATATAATTTGAGGGCAAAATGGGCTGTCTGAACAAAGACCTAAAGCTGTTACCTGTTTCCTCTAATTGGAAGGCTGCAACGCTGAGTTGGACTTCACTAACTGGATTTTTGTTCTTATTGGGATAAAATTGGATGACTGATGTTTACAAGTGTAGGAGGATTGCTGTGCTGTGGTCGTACTATTTTGCTACTCAACCTTTTAGTTGAACCACATTCTCATATGGTTTAGAATCTTGCTACCGTAATCCCGTACGTGTCGTAAGAGTTGACAATAAGGGGTGGAGCGAGAAAGCAAGACATCCCTTCCTCTGGGCTGGAGCGAGAAGGTTAGGTATCACTTCTTCTGTATAAATTCCTCCCTCGATGATGGCGAGACGAGCGGAGGGAGGAGAGGCGCCTGCTTTTCTGAACCCTATTGTTAGGGTCGTTGAATATGCATGGTTGTAGTACGAATGAAGCAAAGAGCAGAGAGATTGGTGAGAAAGAAGTTTAATGTGTTATCGCTGATTGAGTCGAAGTTGAAAGGTAGGGGTGAAGGTGAGTAAAGCGTGGCAAGTGGAAAGTCGGGTGTGGAGGAAGGTGTGGCGCTGTAATTGAGTGATCAATTGGCTTCTAGCGTTACCGTGTAGTAGGAGGTGTCTTCTAGATGGACGTGGGTGAAAGTCTGGTTAGGTATAGAAAGATGGGTGTTAGTGAGTGCTTACGGATCAGGTAGCGAGAAGAGTGAGAAATTTTTGATTAACCTGTGAGTTTATTGAGAATTTTGGCAATCAATACAACGCGGTGGTATTTTGGACCTTGTGCAAGAGTTGGAGATGTATTGGTGGAAAATGGTTGGGAGGTATGGCATTTCCAGTAGTAAAAAGTACTCATGAATAAAGATGACACATGGTGCAGTCGTGCAGCGAACTGATAGAATTTGTATTGATTTCGAGGAGAGTGGTGTGGTGGATGTTGGAAGTGCATGTGAAGAGAGGGGTAGGACGGAGAAATGTAGAATTTGTGTTGATTTCAAGGAGAGTGGCGTAGAGGCTGTTGGATGAGCATGTGCTTAGAAGGGTAGGACGGAGGAATGTCTGACCATATACAGGTGGAAAAAAAAAATTATAAGTGGGGCAGAAGGGGATGGGAAACAAACGAGTGTGAGCAGGACAAATTGTAGTGAAGGTGAGTGAACTGGATGTGGCAAGCATAGCCTAGGAGTTTTAGCAGGCGTTGTATGAGAAATATGGCAGTATGAGGGGGCAAACCTAAGTAATGTTTGAATAGAATAAAAGACGTTCAGAGATGCGTTGTCAAGATATGCGAAAAAGGTTTGTGGTGTGCGCCGTGTTGGCGAACGTAGGAATAAGGGTTGCGAGTGTTGAAGTGGTCGTTGGCGGCCTATGACAACTATAGAGACGAGAAATGAAGCGAAGCGAGTGGTGAGGAGAGTTCAAAGGGACGCTGATGCGTTACCGTGTAGTAGGTAGTTAGTAGTTGTGCCAAAATTTTGTGGAGGACAGAAATAAGTTTTAGAAAGAATGTAAGAGGGTGAGGATAGGGGAGACCGGGAAGAAGGATGTGGTGAAAGATGTAAACGGCTGGTTGCTGTTGGAGGGTGGTGACGGATGAAAGAGGGGGGCTTAGTATTTTGATTGGTTCTTGAATGTTGAGAATATTGCTGTGGTTGTCGGTGCACGGATGCCGATTTTGTTAGCAAGATTTGTTACAACGGACAACGTGTTAAAATTAGGGAAGGCCTCAGCTTTAGACGGCGTTGCAACTGAGTGCTTGAAAAGGGGGTGAAGTAACGATAGTTGAAAGGGTGGTGGGGCTATTGAATCTGTGTTTTGTGTCGGGCGTGGTGCCAATTGCGTGGCGCAGTGCTAGCATTGTTCCAATATATGTGTAAAACAGAGTTATATGGATGTTGTAGCTCGAGAGGTGTCAATTTGTGGTGTGTTATGGGAAAGTGCTATCTGTTTGTTGTGATTCATCTTCAAGAAAATTAGAGACTGTACGGATGTTGCGACTGGCAAGGAATTGTTTTACTCCAAGAGTGGTATAGGGTGTACCATCAAACTTTTTGCAGTGAGACAAGTCTATGAGAAGCACCTTGCAAAGGGAAGAACGTATTCTGGAACTTCATGAATCTGGAAAAGGCTTGCAATAGGGCCGCCAGGAAGCTCTATGGAAGGTGCTGCGTTTGTATAGAGTGAGCTGTAATTCGTGGAAAACTGTTTTTAGTTTCATGTTAGCAGCAGAGCATGTGTAGAGTGTAGAGCAAAGTGAGTACTTGGTTCACTGTAAAACTGCGACTAAGACAAACGATGTTGCGTAATGGCTCCCAGGCTGTTCAATCTCTGCATGGATGGAGTGTTCAGGGAGGTGAACGTGAGTGTAATGGGTCGAGGTTTAGAGCTGTTAGAAGCAATTGGGCGGCGTTGTAGCTGATTCAGTGGCTGGTTACGGATGATACGGTACTGGTGACAGATTCGGAGGAAAAGTTGTGTAGACTGGTGTCGGAGTCCAGTTACTTACGAGAAACCAAACACTCGGCTGAAATTTGATCTGATGTGAATTCACCTTACTTCATCTTGATCTACCGATTGACTCCTCCCACCCGGAGGATCACCGTCTCTTTACTAATTTTGAATGGAGCACTTATGTGACTTCTCCCTGTAAATTGTATTGACCTGAGCATGCCGTGAGTTGAAGCAATCCCGGAGACGGAGGGTGATTTGATGCAGCTCTGGCTGTTGGTTTGACTTTCGGTACCAGGACATTGACTCCATTGCACTAGAAAACCTTGACACTCGAATCTAGTGTTGGAGTTTGGTAGAGTATGTGAGAAGGAAAGCTGCACGTTTACGGGAGTATAAGTAAAGTAATGAGATAGACGTTCGAGGTATGTCAATGCAGCAACATCAGTATCCTACTGAACGGAGTAATTGAAGGAATGCCAGTGTTTTAATTACTTGAGCTCCCATGTGGAAAAGACTGAACTTGAGGAATCTCGGGTGAAATCGTGAGCGTAGTAAGGGTGTTGGGTGCACTGAAGAGTGGAATGAGCTGCAGGACGTTGTGCGAGAGTGTAGGCAGTGTGTGCTGGAAGTGAAAATTTCCATGTACGAGGAAATTTTTGTGCCTTGCATTTATGTTTGAGTTTTACTTCATGAAGTAGGGCGATGTGGATGTGGTGTTTGAGTTTTGTTTATTTCTGACAGATGGCGCTTTTTGTTAGTGAGGGGTAACTGATGCTACGGTCCTGGTTGCGGATTCGGAGGAGAAGCTATGTAGTCTAGTGTCTGAGTCTGGTAGTGTGTGAGAGGAGGAAGCTGCGAGTGAACGTCGGTAAGAGTAAAGTAATGAGATGCTCGAGGACTGTCGATGCGAGCAAAATTAGTGTCACCCTAAATGGAGAGCTCTTGGAAGAAGTTGTGTTATAAGTATCTGGGCTCCCATTTAGAGATAACTGAACTAGTGAAAACTGAAGTGAAGGCGCGAGTGAAGGAGGGATGTAAAGTGTTGGGTGCACTAAAGAGTGTTAAGAGCTGCAGGACGTTGGGGATGGAAGCAAAGAGAGGGCTGTATGAGGGTGTTGTTGTCCCAACTGTGCTCTACAGAGCTGAGGCTTGGGGGGTGAGAGCAGAGGAGAGAAGAAGGTTGATTGTTTTCGAGATGAAATGTTTGAGGAGCATGGCTGGAGTAACGCTGAGAGACCGGATCACCAACGACGTGGTTTGAAACAGAACAATGATGGTGAAGAAGTTGGAGGACAGAGTGGATTCGCGTGTTCTGAGATGGTTCGGGCACATGGAGAGGATGGATGAAGGGAGATTGGTGAAAAGGGTGATGAATGCGGAGGCGAGTGGTCGCAGACCTAGAGGTAGATCGAAGTTTGGGTGGATGGATGGTGTGAAGCAGGCTTTGGGAAGAAAAGACATGAATGTGGAGGTGGCGAGAGAGCTTGCAATGAACAGGCGTGAGTGATTTTGATGCTGCTCTGATGTGCTTTCCCGCCCTTGGCATCCCACTGTCGGGATGGTCGTGGGTGGAGGGGGCCCGGCCATTAAGACGCTGCGGGCCCTGCTGCTGACGACGGATCCTCGGACTGCACTCGTGACTCAGAGAGTATGTTGAGGGGGTACCGGCCGGACCCTGTAGCACAAAAGGACTAAGTTGTGTGAGTGTGAACGTATGAGGGTGTGAGGTGCGCCTTGCCGTCGGCCACTCCCCTTTCTGGGGGATGCGGCCTAGTATCTGTATCTACTTCACGGGGCTGAGATGGGTGGGAAGGCGGCGAGGGCGGAAAGGAGAAGGGTGAATGTTTTCGAGAGTAACGCTAAGGGATAGGATCAATAATGACGTTGTTGAAATTAGAACGGGAATGGTGGGTAAGTCAGAGGACAGGGTAGATTTGCATGTTCTGAGATGATTCAGGCACATGGTGAGAATGGATGATGGGAGTTTGGTCAGAAGGGTGGTGATAGCGGAGGTGAGTGTACGTAGGCCTAGATGCGGATTGAAGCCTGGGTGGATAGATGGCGTGAGGCAGGCGTTAGGAAAGAGATCTAAGTATGGAGATAGCGTGCAATGGAGGGGCGTAAGTGAAGAAAGGTGGTGAATACATGAGTTTTGACGTAGCCCGGATGTGCTTCTTAGCACTTGACGTTTCGTGGAGAAACAGGATTGACATGGGTGAGACGGGGCTCTGTAACTATGAAGCAGCAGGGGTAAATCCGTAACGGGGTCCAGGCCGGACCTCTTAGCGCCATAAGGCCAAGTTTGTTTGCTCGTGCTACCCTCTCACTGCCGAGCATCTGTTGGATTCACGGGCCGCACGGAGTCAGGGCCCAACCAGGGGGGGGGGGGTTGAAAACACTGACTTGCCCCATCTTCACCCATCAATATCTTCTTTCCTGCCCCATCCTGAATTTACTTTACTTTTATTTACCTCATTTGCATTTTGTGATTAGTTCAAATTTCATTTGACTGATCTCAAACTCCATATTAAAAACTCTCCCAATAGTCGTTACAGACACACACCGGGCCGAACTATTCTCCTGTGTGGTGGCTAATAACAGCCAAGCTGCGCTCTTTCTTTCATGCAACCTTCTCCTACAATTTCAAATTTTTCTTCTTTCCGTTCCTGCTGTTTTCATGCGTGAGATTCCCTACATTGAGTGTAGACCTCATACTTAAGATAAAAGTTTTCTGTCTCTTCTTCGTTGTTGTTGCTTAGCTCCGGTTTCCACCTGCGGTAGTGGGAACCGCGCCAGCGCACCGCTCGAAATCCTCGATACCCACTGACACGCGCGCGTTGAGATAAGGGGAGGTGGGAGATGATAAAGGGGTGACTGGCTTAGTGGTGGGGTAGAGTGTTTTTTTGCTGTATGGATTACCTTTGTGGGTTATTTGGCAATTAACAAATGACCACCTGTGTAGTATAATTTTAATTGTGGGCACCAGAACATTAAAACTTGCAGCGTATTCATGTCCCTCAGCCACAATGCAACGCAGTGTCTTCTCTCTTAGCAGATGTTGGGGCTCATAGTCCCCGGCACCTTAAAGACGACTGCGAATTCTTGTGGCTCAGGGGCGGGGAATGTAATGTGTAAATCTTCCAAACTGCCACCCGGAGAGTGCTGGCACTATGTGGCCTCTACACTTAAGGAGTTCCTCTACCTCCTGTAGCACCCGTGCATACCTTTAACGTTCACCGCGTAAAGGACTGACTTAACGCAATTAGAAAACCTGACTCCAAGTATTGAAAGAAAAGAAACGATGACATGATGCTGCACGGTTTTCTGATTTAGCCACCTCCTCTCTGATGTATTCGGATTTGTTTCTTAATTGTATCCTGGTCCTTTCATAACAGGTAGTGATGGGTCGGTTGGTGGTGGGCTTAAACCCCCACGGCGAGATAACCTCCATGAACTTTCCTGGCCTGGTAATGCTGGAGAAGAAGCATATCAGTTTCTGCATCAGCAACGCCTTCCAGCGCGCTAAGGAGGTTGCACAACTCGTTGAGAAGCTAGTGGAGGAAGACCTCGTGAGACGGAGAGAAGAGGTGCACCCAAGAGGCTTTGTTAATAAATTGGTATCGGACGGGCAACACAAGAAGGACAAAATAGAGAGCAAGGTGGCCATGATGACCATGATGACGAGCCAGCTTAGGAGGGTCAGAGACATGGTGGACAGAGACGAAATCAAGCAAGAGCCTCCGGAATTCATGGATCAGTGTGTCATTGAAGGGTCTGAAGACTCAAACAGTTCGTCAGACAGCGAGTTCAGTGATACAGAACAGAGGTTAGAACAACCTGTACCGACAAAATCGAAAGAGGTTACAAGTCCCACACCTATTGGAAAAAGTAATAGGTTACCTAAGAAACAAAAAGATCAAATGGCGGATAAGGAAAATAGAAGAGACGAAGATGATGACAGTGAAGAAGAAATTCAGCCAAATATAAAGATTGAATGATCGTGGAGTATTTATTGCTTTAATAATTTCTCTTCATGAATATTTGTTTGAAGGATTTTATTGGCTTTCCTGTCTCGAGTTTTGTCTTGCTAACTTATGCGTGGGCCATTCTGCGAGTATTTTAATTCTCGGGAAGTTCTAGCACCGCTCTGTATTCTTGAGTTTCTTACGTTTTACTTACTCCTGTACTATCGGCTGCGTGACTGAAAACTCCATACTTTACGAAACTATAATTATGTGAGTAGACATTACTTTAGACAGTGCCGCGTGTTTTTAAATGGAATGATTTCAAATGCTGCCAAAAATGTTGTTGATTCGTAGTACCTCTCAAAAAATATCAGTAAAATTGAAGTTACGAAGTAATCGTAACTAGAAAAACAATATTCGAAAGCTAGTTACGTGATTGAATCGCTCACACTCCGACGATGAAGAAAAAGTAATCCTGACAATAATTGATTTGAAAACTTTTGCGGGGAACTGCAATTGATATTTTTTTCGAAATTCGACTTTTAAGAGTTGTAAAATAGGATATAATCAGATATGCGGGGAAGAGGTTTGCGAGAAATGTGTGTGCTGTGCCCCGTGTTCGGGTGTAGGATGAAGGGTGCTATTGATGAAACGAAGAGGTAAAAAGGAAAAATGGCGGTGGCACAGAAGAGAAGTGCTCGCGAGGAGTGGTTGCAGGCGAGGTCGCGGGTGGCTGATGACGATTGGGGAGAAGAAAACGAGAAAAAGAGGAAGCTTATAATGGAGAGCAAACGAGATGCTGGCGCTAGTTGGAGTTGGAGGCTGTGCGCGAATTTTGAGAACAAGATGTACTGAATTGGGGTGGATGGATGCTTATTCATTTTATAGATCATTAACACTTTATTTTAGTATTTTATTATTTCTTCTTGCTTGGGCTCTATTATTTTTCTCTGCCCTTTTTTCATGGTGATGAATTTTAAATTTGTTATCATTATTATTATATGTAACGAGGTTGGTTGAGAGAAGGTGACCCAGGGAGAGGAGGTACTCGTGGGATCCGCGGGACTCGAGGACCCGGGGTTTCGGGAGCCCGGGGGACTTGGGAGACCGGGTGGATTTGGGGTGGTCCACTTGGATATTTCTGGGGCCCTTTGGGACTCCCTTGAGACCCTTTGGGAGCCTTTTGAGAAACTGTGGGACCCTATAGAGGCCCCTCTGATCCCTGGAACCTCTGCTCCCCCTCCCAGCGCTGTAAAA
>SDVV010007346.1:0-17837 GCA_016164225.1 Gammarus roeselii
ATGTATACATATATATTTCATGTACATGCACCTAGTAATGATCTGCAGGGCATTCCCATGGACCCGCTTTTCGGTTAAACTATGAAATTTTTTTGTGAGGTAGGCCGTATTGGTAAGCCTTTGAGGCACTTGAATGAGAAAACTCTCGCTGTAGCGCTATCACATCACTGTTCGGTGTACACCATGAATGAGCTACTCTCGCTGTAGCTGGAGAACATCACTGTTCAGTGTACACCATGAATGAGCTACTCTCGCTGTGGCTGGAGAACATCACTGTTCGGTGTACACCATGAATGAGCTACTCTCGCTGTACCTGAAGAACATCACTGTTCATTGTACTACCATGAATGAGCTATTCTCGCTGTACCTGGAGAACATCACTGTTCATTGTACTACCATGTACAGTCCCACTTTCGTTACCATTCCCTACCCTCAACCCAAACTCCTATGTTACCTATCCCGTCAACCCCTCCCATATATTACCCACCTCCACCCGTTTTTACCTCTAGCTCCCACCTTCGCTACTATTCTCTAACCTCAGCCCAAACTCCAACTCTGTCTATCCCGCTAATCTCTCCCACATATTACCCCCTTTCACCCATTCCTTCCTCTAGCACTCTTCAGCCATCCTCAGTCATGCCTCTCTTCAATCGCTGATCTAATTTTTTTCCCTTGGTTCTGTTCGGTCTCCCCTGCTCTAACCTACCCTCTACAATACAGAACAGAACCGAAAGCAAGGACATCCAAAACATACAAGCGATGCCACTCGAGAATTAACAACCAGATTCTTAGATAACGTCAGTAAGAGTGTTGCTGGAGAGCATATTAAAAATCTAAATGAGGGTGGTTTTGCTGACGGTGACGGAAAATTTGCAACAATTCCCCAGAAACACCAATATCGACACCATTCTCAATTATTTATAATTAAAAAGACAATCAACACTAGCAGACGGATATTATATGATTCATGCGGTGAAAGGATCCTTAGTAAAACAAACAGGACTTAACGGTGAAAACATATTTGAAGCGATAAAAACTAAAGCCATGGGGGAATCCTTCAATTACATAGAAGATACGAAACCTTCACTAAGTATAAAAAATATGATAGGTTCCTCTCTGAGATAGAAAAGTATTTTGAAAACAAAGAGTACAATAGCAGTTTTGGTGATCTAGTCCCCGCAATTCTCAGCATCGCACTCAAAATACAAATCACAATCTTAGATGAAACAAGCCCGGACATCGTAACAAAAACTGGAATTAATCCGACCAACCTTAAGAGTGATGAAGCTGCTCAATACTCAATTTTTGTAGCCAAGAAAGAGGACCACTATAGTGAAATTGCACCAATCCACCCTCTTAAGCCACATTTCGAACATCAAAGTATTGCAGCGAAGCGAAACAAGCATGTGGAAACAAATGTGCAGTGTTCCAATAGGTATTCTCCTTTGCAATACGTCAATAATACATCCATATTCGATGAAGAGATGCCTCTGCAATCATCCCAAAGTGACACCAACTGTCCTGTAAGTAAAAACAAATGACTAGAGGCACAAACTGTTCAAGCTGGGAACAGTAACCAACCCTCAGCAATCAAGTCTGTAAATACTCATCAGAACCTGAATAATATCGTGATTAAACATATAAACGTTAGAAGCTTATGAACAAAGATGGATCACATCAAAATGATGATGAAGGAGAACTCAATTGACATTCTATGTCTGACTGAAACCTGGCTGGAATCTGACATTAATACTACCTTCATCGAGATTGACGGCTTCAATGTTTATAGAAAAGATAGAGAAAGGAAAGAAGGTGGAACCGTGATTTATGTCCGAGAAGAATATATCTCCTCTCAAATAATGCTTAGTGACAGCAATGAAGTTGATGACCTTTGGGTGAACATCCTGGTACGAAAAAACAGATCGTTTGTTGTTGGTTCTCTTTACAGACCACCCAAAGCAGGTGCACAGTCCTTTCAATACATAGAAGAAAGATATCGAGAAGCTATCCGCTTAGGAAAGACGCTGTTCATTTTGGGAGATTTTAATGATGATCAATTGAAATTGAAATCCAACAATATGAAGACGATTTTAGACAGACTCGGGCTGCATCAGCTCATAAAAAGTGCAACAAGAATTACTCCCGAATCCCAAACTGCATTGGATTTGCTCATCAGTAACAATCCGTCTTCCATTGTTACTACAGACGTAGAGCCCAATTTATTCTCGAACCACCAGTTGATGAACTGCACCATTAACATCAAAAAAGAGAAGAAACAAGTATACAAAATAGCCTGTCGTTCAAAAAGAAATTACACTGCGGATAATTTCAGAGCACAACTAGTGGCAAACGTCGATATGATAAAAACCGATACATAGCACAAATACCGTCACAGATCAAGCCCAATTACTCACAGACTATCTTCTCACATGTCTGAACGCTGTGGTGCCAACAAAAACTAAAACAATGAAAAGTATGCCGGTTAAATGAATTGCAGAAAAACTGCGAAACAAAATTACACTTAAAAAATATCTCAAACGCAGAGCGAAACGAAGCATCACTTGGTTAGAATTATTTCGAATTCAAAATAGAAGTCAAACGTGAAGCTAGGAAAGCAAAAATTAAATACCATCATGAGGAACTAGAACAGTGCAAAAACAATCAAAGAGAAACGTGGAATGTACTGATACTGAAAAGAATTGTTTTGTACAAAAAAATATCACTCTGCCTACTTATCCAAACACTCACGCAACTTCAGAGAAGTTTAACAACTACTTCGCTGGAGTTTGGAAACATGTTTTTGAAGAGGTAACTCAGGAAGCTTATTAAGGATTACAGAGCGACGCAACAGATACATGGAGTCCAAAAGCTTTCGATGTAGACAGCGACCAAGAAGCAAACGTCTAATGGACACCAAAGCAAGTATCGCAACACGAAGTAAAACTAGCAGTATTTGCCTTGAGGAATACAAATTCTACAGGAATAGATGGCTTAGCCTTACAATATCTGAAAGACAGCCTTATAGTTACCTTGCCTTATATCAGCACAGTAATTAACTCCTCCATAGCAAGTGAAACTTTCCCAGAGATCTTGAAGCATGCAATCATAAAAGCAATTCATAAATCTGGGGACATGAATGAACCGTCCAACTTTAGATCAATCAGCCTACTGCCTGTCCTATCCAAGATTCTAGAGAAGGTAATATCCATTCAATTGATTGATTACCTCAAATTAAACAAGCTGCTCAACGACTGCCAGTGTGCTTATCGGCGAAAATTGTCAACAAAAGACGCAATTATGAGCATCACTGAAGATCTGTACAAAAAGTTTGATGAGGGGCAGATATCTCTGCTGGTATTGCTAGACTTATCGAAAGCATTCGACAGTGTGAGCCATACAATTCTTTTTGGCAAGCTCCACAACATCGGAATCGACCCTACTTGCTTCAAAAGTTATCTGATGAATCGGCAACAATCAGTTAAACTCAATAACGCAACTATGTCAAATTCGGCCACAGTTGCCTTTGGGGTCCCTCAGGGTTCGATACTTGGCCCCTTGTTGTTCCTGGTGTTTGTAAATGGCATCGACAGTATAATACCAAAAAATCAAGCGAAAATGATAATGTACGCCGATGATGTTCAGATATTGCTTTCCCGAAAACCGTCAGATCTGAATGCGCTGAAAGACGACGCTGAGACAGCTGTAACTAATCTGAAATCTTGGTATGATAAAAATGGGCTCAAGCTCAACTCTGAAAAAACAAAATGCATCTTGTTCGGCTCGAACTCAAAAAGAAAAGCAGTTCCAAATAATTTCTCCATCAGGATAGACAAATCTGACATTCCTGTTGAAGATGAAGTTATAAGTCTGGGAGTATGGTTTGATCCCGATCTTTCCTTCAAACACCACGTAACTACTCTGTGTTCCAAGTTGAATGGAACACTTTTGTTCCTAAACTCCGCAAAAAAAGAATTGGATTTCAAATCAAGATTACTTTAGTATTTTCTCACATTAACTACTGTCTTTCAATTTGGGGGATATGCACCAAGACTCAAAGAGAGAAAGTGCAGCGTTTTATAAACTTTGCGGCAAGAATAACATGCGATGGTAACCACAGAAAACGAGACTATGTTAGTCCTCTCCTCGAAAAACTGCAATGGCTCAATATCGAATCAACATTAAACTGGCACTCCATGAGTCGATCAGAATTCATAAAGATCTTCTAGAAAAACATTCACCCGGCAGCCAAAGGCACATATATTCTCGAGGTGAAAAGAACAATCGATTCAAAAGAAATAATAATACTCTGCACGTTGAACACAGGAAAACAGAAACTGCCTGTCGAGCTTTTTCAATCACTAAACCAAAATCCTGGAACAACCTCCCAACAAGCCTCAAGAATCTTGATTCCAACACGTCCTCCAAGAATAGTCTTATCGAACATCTACTGACCGATCAATTCAAAACGGTAACTTTGCCCACACACATAAGCTAAATGCATACTACCAGTAACCAGAAAATGCATTCTGTTCATGAGCATGTCCGAAACAAACCACCACCACCATAATTCTCAACATTGAGACACCATCTAATCGTTTTTCTAGCTTTGACAGATAAGCTCGATGTGAATTTAATTCATTGAATTATTTCTACCAATTACCATACAATTTTTGGTGTTACAATCATTGTCACATAAACTTTTATTGTGCATTATCCTCTATAGTGAAAGCATATTCATCCCATTATGTACTCCAGTATTGATTTTTTTTAATTGTCAATTAATTAATAATTTCCTAGCGGTCATTAAGTGTATATATTCAGTTTTATGCAAATACTGTATGTATAATTTAAGTCGTCTATTAACTTTTTTTTCCAAATACTATTTGTACAGCAGGTTAGCGCAATTGGTCAGTTTCCCAACCCCATGTTCTCCGTATTTACTAACCCCATATATTTCGCGATTTCCCCAACTCTATGTATTCGTAACTGTCTTAACCCTATGTATTCGCAATTTCCCCACCCGTGTATTCATGATTGTCCAACCTCATTTATTATTATTGATTTCCCAACGCAAGGCTTTTTTTTGCATAATTTGTTGCAATGGGAATATAATTCATTGAATTATATTTATCAATCATCGTACCATTTTTGATGATACAATCATTGTCACCTAAACTTATATTGTGCATTATCTTCTAGCTATAGCAGAAGCATATTCATCCCACTTTTGCACTCCAGTATTGAATTATTGTGATTGTCAATTATTTAATTATTTCCTAGCGGTCATGAAGTGCAGATATTCATTGTTTTGTAAATTCTTTATGTATAATTTATGTTGTCTATTCATCTCTCCTTTATTTATACATTTTTTTAGTGCCATCTGAACAATGTGTTAACGCAATATGTTAGTTTACCAACCCCATGTTCTCAGGTTTCCTAGCCCAATATATTCGAGATTCATCCCCCCCCTCCGACCCAATGTATTCGTAATTGTTCCAACCCCATGTATTCGTGAATTCCCCACCCCGTGTATTCATGATTGTCCAACCTCATTTATTATTGATTTCCCAACAACAGGCATTCATGATTCTTACCTCAAAAAAGACGTTATCTATTGATCATTGATTATAATATTGTAATTAATAATTTGTTGCAAAATATAAGAACCGGCGGCATACTAGCGATGAGCTACGACGAATTGAATTACGTTAATTCAAATAGTGTACATGATAATGAAGTGTTATGTGTAATATAAGATAAATTGAAAACCCATTGCTAGACGATGGAATTCAATGATTTAATAATAATGATAATGAATGAGCTACCCTCCCCCTCTAACCTAACTTCAGTGGGTCACCTCTGCTTAATAAGCTTTACGCAGAGGCAGTATCGTAACTAATGACGGACAACTAACTGAGTTTGAAATTAACATCGCATACTGTTCTTCGCGTCTAAGCTCCAAAGTTTACAAGTTTCCAGAGTATAGAAACTTTTTTTTGCTTTATCAAAATAAGGGCCGGTCACCGCTCTAAGCCGAATATCGCTCCGAGACCGAATATCGTCTCGTAAAGGTTAAAGTTTTCAACTACATTGGAGAGATTGACTATCATCTCTTTAGAGCGAGAGCAATAAGGCACCTCCGAGGGATACACCCTGAGGGTATTCCAGGCTCACCCGCCTTCCCTCGGTGTCCTCGTTATCCACCAATATTCATTTGTCCCTTTGTGTAAATACGTTTTGAGTTAGAAGATCCTGTCCACCGTCCCCCCTTTCAGTTCGTAGCTACATACCCCCTTGGTGCACAAAGAAGTGAGCCCCCCACTGACACTGGAGTTTGTGAATTTAAAATCGAAACCAATTGAAAAAAAAAATCGGTAAAAAAAATGGTGAAAAAACAATCGTTACAAAAAAAATCTAGATTTAAGGTTAGTTTTAAGAGCAATTAAGTTAGTGTATATATTCGTATATACAACAGAAATAAATGTAAGGAAGACCCCACCCTCATTACCCAGAACCCCGGGTAGCAGCCGGGGATTAAACAATGGTCAGGACCATGCCCTATCGGAGATGGGCTGACGGCCCTTCCAGAGCGTCGCACTCAAACAAGTCTGCAAGAAAGAAAGACGAGCCCCTAAGAAGTTTCTCATCTACAGGAGACCTGACTCAGGTCGTAATCGACGACACAAATGAACGCGTCTTGAAGCTGGACGCGAATATAATCGGAATGCTAAACACCCCGGGCATGATATGCAAAATGATCTGCCTTCCCGAGCTGGAGAAAGAGGACTGCCCCCATTAAAGTAGACAAAACTTCCAAGTGACACTATACTATCCATAAACAGAATATGCGAAAAACCTTGCAAAATCATACCACACCCAACTTTTTCCATGAGTTCAGGCCTGATTTACATCGAGGATCTTCCGAGTGATGAAGTCGACGAGTTAATCACCGGACTCGTCCAATACGAAGAATGTATAGTTGAACGAAATTCGCACCAAAGATTAAACCAAGAAGAAACACCACCACGGCCCTTCTGCTTGAATTCAATTGCCCCACCCCACCTAACTACATAGACATACCTTTCTTTGACGCCAAAACCAAGGTTACACCCTTCGAAAGACGTCCGATACGATGCTATAAGTACCAGAAATAGGGACACACGAGCAAAAATTGTAACAGTAAAAAAAGATGCTCACGCTGCTCTCAGGACGACCACGATAAGCGAGACAATCCCTTGTCGTGCCCATCCGAAGAACCTCACTGTTTTTACTGCAAAGTAAACGGCCACCCTACGGGATACGAAGACTGCCCCAGGACAAGACTGAGAGAGAGATCCTGCAATACCAAACTGAGCACAAAGTCGGGCGACGAGAGGCTGCGGCCGCGATTCGCTCCCCCCAAGCTGACCCTCCCACCCGGGAGAGAAGATCATCATCATTCCCTACCCACTTCCTCATAACGCTTGTAGATAGTGGTGCAAACAAAGTTGCCCCCTCAATGAACCCATTCGCCATGATGAACTCGCTCTTCAAACAACTGGGAGGCCGACCGATAAACATAAACCGACAGGGAAAGAAATATCTGGCCCACGTCGTGAATATCAAGCAAAGTAACGCTATACAAAGTATTAACAAAATAGACAAACACAGAGTAACTGTCGAAATACATCCGTTCTTCAATGCTACAAGATGAATTATATACACTTCCAACTACACTCCCAAAACTGACCTAAGGGCTTTTGCAGCAGGCTTAGCAAAAGATTATGGAATCCCCAACGTTTCCCTAGCAGAATGTATTAAACCACGAAACATGCACACCACCGCGTACCAAATCACTTTCCCAAGACGTGACACACCGGATTTCACAGAAATCCCGGGCGAACAGGGAAAAACAAAAACTTACCCAGTGGCGACATGGCCTGCAATGTGCAAAAAATGCCTGGAATACGGCCACGTCATCAAATACTGCCAGCCATACATACCCCAACGCTGTAAGTGGTGCGCCGGCGAGCATGACCGAAATGACTGCACAGCCCACCAACCTAAATGCTACCAATGCTCATGCCTCCATGAGGCAGGTGACCGCGACTGCCCAAAGCAGATGAACCAAAAAGTGATGAAAATCATACAAAATGACCGCAGAGTCACACGAAAACAAGCCATCCAAATCTTTTACGACGAAAACACAAACTGCCGTAATTTAAATTACGCCAAAACAGTTAAATCCACAACTAAGTCTACCCCATCCGACAATATTTGCGTATAGTTAACACAAACTACTACCATGACCCCAAAATTCCTTCCAGTACTAACAATACCACAACCAGTGCAGCGACCGCCCTCGTAATAGATGCGGGTGCTCCAAGCAATGAATCCACCAGTGCCCAGGAAAGCACTGCGATGGATACTGCCTCGGTCGACTACGAGGAGAGGTCCAGGAACACGAAAATCTAAAGGCCAAGAGACGATGATTTCTCCGACGACGACCGCGGGATACGCGACACCCTCTTGCCACGAAGCAAAAAGAGAAGTAGCACCCTACAAACCACAGCTCGCCTCGATCAGAAGGTTGAACGACTTCTGACCGTCTAAACTACAACCGCACCCAGCGAAAACCAAAGTGAGGTATTCAACCCTCAGCTAACATGCATAACACCAGAACATCTCACAAGTGAGAACGACCATCGCCTGCGCGAGGACGCCTTGGAAATCTTCAACGAAGAACTGATACCCCAAACCACTGATCTACCATGCATCGCACTCGACTCGAATATCCAACGACTACTACTCAGCCCCTCAGCCCATCATAAAAACCATCCATAGAAGAGAAACGCGCTCGCTCAAGAAGCAAACACAAAGATCGTACTCCCTCGTCCTCCTCCTCCTACATGAGCACTCACAGCCGAGAACGCAGTGAGTCTAGGAAATCATGTTCTGCTGAAAGCGGACGCTCATGCGAACGCTCTCGATCTAGGGCACCTGCGCCTTATAGACAAAAACACCACGAAAGTTCCTACAAGCCACGCGACCGCTCCAGACTATCAAAATCTGGGTGTGAAACAGATCCGAAATGAACAACAGCACAATACTTCAGTGGAATTGCCAGGGACTTAGAAGCAAGAAAGATGAATTACTATCGCTAATCTCCACCCATAAACCTTTGGTGGTAGGCTTTCAGGAGATCAAACTCCGCGACACAGCCACCTTCACAATCCCTCAATATGTCATATACCGTCGCGACGGTCACAATAATGTGACTGCACTCGGTGGAGTTGCACTTATGATTAATCAAAGCATACCTCATCACCTCCTCCTTCTGAGAACAGAACTCCAAGCTTTCGCAGTGAAGATATGTATCTCAAGACCTATTACAGTGGTATCTATCTACTCGTCACGAAACCACGACCTCACAGAGGCACCAATGACCGATTTGCATAACCAACGGCATCATCCCGTACTACTCCTTGGAGACTTCAATAGCTACCACGAAGTGTGGGGATGCGTGAGAACAGACCCCAGAGGAGTGATAATGGCCAACACCAAAGACACTCACAACCTGGTCCGTCTCAACGACGGACAACCCACACGGATCACCCTCGAAAGTGAAACCGCCATCGATTTATCAATCTGTTCCCCTACTTTAGCTCCCAAACTCGTTTGGGGACTCCTGCCTTCAACACATGACAGTGATCACAACCCATTGATCGTATCGCTCCTTATTAACCGACCACATAATCCTGACGCACAAGAACTTCGATTCAACTACCGGAAAGCCAGCTGGAAGGAATACTCGACACATGTCGCATGGGATGATGTGGAGAGCCTCCCCGAAGACATTTCAGAGCAAGACTTTATCATACACCTATACGAAAAATTCCAAAGTGCAGCTACTGCATGCATTCCCCAATATGTACCCTCAACCTTTTTCCCAAAACCTTGGTGGTGCCCGGAGGTACAAGAGGCAAGGGATCGGCGTGACAGGATGTGCGAGGCCTTCCGCCGCGCACGTTCCCCCAGGAACCGAGTAGCATGAAAAAGAGAAACTGCCGTGTCCCGCAAACTTAGCTTGGAGAAGAAGCGAGAAAGCTGGACCCAATTAGTTAATACAATCAATCGAAACACCCCTCTTTCCCAAGTGTGGGGAAAAATATGACGTATCCAAGGTCGCTCCGAGTGACGTATCCACATACTGTCGGACGGAGGCACTGTCTATTCTTCATACACGGACATCGCGGACAAACTAGCTCAGACTTTCAGCCAAATATCACAATCAACTAAATATGCGGCTTCTTTACAACGGGAAAAGATCCTAAGAGAAAATAAGCATATCGACTTCACTTCCACGAATGAAGAATTCTACAACAAGCCTTTCTCCATCCATGAACTACAATATGCAATTGACCACACACGTGAAACCTCACCTGGGCCAAACCGAGTGCACATCAACATGATCAAACACCTTCCTGACAACGCTCTCCAGCACCTACTAAATGTGTTCAATACGTTGTATTCAAATTAATTCTTTCCCAATCAATGGCGGGAATCCAAAATTATCCCGCTACCCGAACCCGGAAAATGTCACAGCGACCCGCATAACTATCGTCCCATTGCCCTAACTAGCGTCCTATGTAAGACTATGGAAAGAATGATAAACTCACGCCTGGTCGACTACCTTGAAATGCATGCAGGCCTTAACAACATCCATTGTGGTGGCCGTAAGCGCCACTCCACAACGGACCACCTTGTACAATTAGAATCGTCCGAAGAGAACAAGTGGTTTTCATATTTTTCGACGTTGAAAAAGCATACGACACTACGTGGAAATACGGAATCATGAAGGATCTCCACCGTAAAGGTTTGAGAGGTCGGCTACCACTTTTCATCCACCAATTTCTACAAAATCGCACCTTCAGGGTCAAGGTTGGCGACACTCAATCTCCGTCATATCCGCAAGAAATGGGCGTTCCCCAGGGAAGCGTCCTCAGTGTCACTCTTTTTATCCTCAAAATCGATCAGTTAGCCGGCATTCTTCCCCGAAACAAAAGATTGCTCTCATCACTATACGTGGGCGACCTACGAATAAGCTACAGACACCCTAGCCTCATAACAATTCGACATGAACTCCAGAAGTTCCTAAACCTAGTCGGGAACTGGGCTTCCTTAAACGGTTCCGATTCTCGCCCTCTTAAACTTAAAGCATGCATTTACCCTTGTGCCCGGTTCACACCTCAAACCAGCCCTAACGCTTCACGATCAAATCCTTAGGTCTAATGTGGGACCTCAAACTCACGTGGCGACCCCACATCGCAGCCCTGGCGACTCGCTGCAAAAGGTCGACAGGACTTACCCAATCGGTGACATCCCTGAAGTTCGGTGCCGACATGGACACCGGAATGACGCTGTTCAGAGCAATAATACGATCGCGCATGGACTACGGAGCCGTTGTCTACGGATCTGCAGTCAAAACTACTCTCGACCCTCTTTCGACCATCGCAAACAATGCTTTGCGTATCACAACCGGCGCGTTCCGCTCCACCCCTAATCGAATCCCTTAACGTGCTCGCTAACGAACTTCCACTTCCGCTCCCGCGAGACAAACTTTCACTACAATACTATTTCAAGACTAAAAGTCTAATCAACCACACAACAATCAGCCACATCACCGACATATCCGATAAGCGCCTTTTTGCGTCTAAAAAAAATATATGCCCACCGTTTTCCCTACGTGTGGACAACCTGCTGACCTCGCTAAACATCAATCGTAAAGCTATTAGGCCTTCATTTTCCTACCGAGTCCTTCAAATTAACACACCAACATGGATGATTAACCCACCACTGGTCAACCTAGACCTGCAAATGTGCCCTAAAGCAACTTTCTCCAACCAACGCGTACCGGCAGGAATTCCTAAGACTACTCGAGAAGAATATTTAGAGCACCGCCACATATACACTGACGGCTTCAAAACCGATGACGGAGTGGAAGCCGCCGCTGTGTGCGGGGACACCCCACTCTCAGCCACCCTCCCACAAGAGGCCTCCGTATTCTCTGCGGAGCTTTGCGCACTCGAACTAGCCATCTCTATTGAAAAAACACATCGCTTCGCCAAATACGTCGTATTCTCAGACAGTCTGAGTGTCCTCACCCAGCTCAAAACACTGCACTATGCACATCCAGTTCTACGTTAAATTCCTGCACGATTTCTTTGTGATGACCGAGACGGGTCAGGCAGTGAAATTCTGCTGGATCCCCGGGCACTCGG
This sequence comes from Gammarus roeselii, assembly GCA_016164225.1. Lineage (NCBI taxonomy): Eukaryota > Metazoa > Arthropoda > Malacostraca > Amphipoda > Gammaridae > Gammarus > Gammarus roeselii. The sequence goes on from SDVV010007346.1 coordinate 12,261, forward strand.
GAATAAGAGGAAACGAACTTGCGGACTCGCTTGCTAAACTTGCATCTACTCACCAAGAACAATTTTTCGCAATACATTACCGGGACTGGTTCCCTATCATCTACTCCCATATAGCATCCCGATGGAATGAAATGTGGCAACAGAGTGGACAAAAGTGCTTTCAGTCAAACCCTCAGTCGGAGAATGGGAAACAAAGTTCACCAACAGAAAAGACCAAGTGTTCATCAAACGCTTGTGCACGGGACACACGATAATAACTCACAACCACCTGATGGATGTCGACATAGGACCTAACACACCACCTTGCCCCTGTTGCCACCAAGTGGCTATCAGCGTGAAACACTTACTGATGGATTGCAACGCACTCGCGGCAGTCCGACGAGCGTTCCTAAATCCCCCGTGCAACCTACAAAGCCTACTCACGGACCCAGCCAAACGTAAAAAGCTTATCGTTTTCCGAAGACACACCGGACTATAAGAAGCTGTCTAAACCTCAAACACCTGTGCAAATGAGGTGGTCTCTCTACCCCATTACGCACAGAAATAACAACAAATTTTACGAAGATACGCATTAACTCTTTACTCTCTCGTACGCGCTGGTACGCGAATATGTCACAATTGAAATATGTACTGACTTCACCTTGACATGACTAATATTTTTGCATGCGAGGCCGTGTGGACTTACCTGAATCAACGACGGTCGCGCCCTACGGGGGAGCCTATTATGACTCACATTAAGGCTCTGGTGGAAATGAGGCTCAAATCAAATCAAATCTGCTTTATCTAATTTTTTCATCAACCCGGAATAGAGGAATCTGAAATAAATTAACGCCTGTACTAAAGAGCCTCGTGAATGACTTGCAGCTCATTTTAACTCCTGTACTATAGGGCCTAGTGTACGACTTGCAGCTCATATAAACTCCTGTACTATATGGGCTATTGTACGACTTGCAGCTCATAATAACTCCTGTACTATATGGCCTAGTGTAGGACCTGCAGCTCATATTAACTCCTGTACTATATGGCCTAGTGTAGGACTTGCAGCTCATATTAACTCCTGTTCTATAGGGTCGAGTGTACGACTTGCAGCTCATATTAACTCCTATACCATACAGCCTAGTGTACAACTTGCAGCTCATATTAACGTCTGTACCATAGGGCCTAGTGTACGACTTGCAGCTCATATTAACTCTTGTACTCCAGGGCCTACTGTACGACTTGCAGCTCATATAAACTCCAGTACTATAAGGGCTATTGTACGACTTGTAGCTCATAATAACTCCTGTACTATATGGCCTAGTGTACAACTTGCAGCTCATATTAACTCCCGTACTATAGGGCCTTGTGTACGACTTGCAGCTCATATTAACTCATGTACTACATGGCCTAGTGTACGACTTGCAGCTCATATTAATGTTGCGTACCACCTTTTCCAGAGCGTCATCCCTTTGGCGGATTGCAGCACAGCAATGAACAATCGGCAGTGGCTTGCAGCACGCGCACCAGCTCTGTCTCAGCTCACTATAAATTAGAGTACCTTTTTTGCCAAAGTGTCAACCCTTCGGCGGGTTGAATGTGTGGATTACTTCTGTAACAGCTCAAAATAACTTTGAGTTCCTCATCCGCCAATGCGTCACCCAATTAGCCGGTCGCAGCATGCGGGCCGGATCAGTTGCAGTTCGTGATAACCGTAGATACCTCGTTTACCAGAAAGTCTATCCATTGATGGGTTGCAGTGTGCGGATCGGATCTGTTAGAGTTCGAGTTAACATTACGTACCTTCTTTGCCAGTGTCGCCCAATTGGCGGGTTGCAGTGTGGGGACCAGCTCTGTTAGCCCTCAACATAAACTTGAGTACCTCTTTTGCCAGGACGTCACCCTATTGGCGTTTGCAGTGTGGGGACCAGCTCTGTTACCGCTCAAGACAACATTGAGTACCTCTTTTGCCAGGGCGTCACCCTATTGGCGGGTTGCAGTGTGCGGACCAGCTCTGTTACCGCTCAAGACAACATTGAGTACCTCTTTTGCCAGGGTGTCACCCTATTGGCGTTTGCAGTGTGGGGACCAGCTCTGTTACCCCTCAAGATAAACTTGAGTACCTCTTTTGCCAGGGCGTCACCCTATTGGCGGGTTGCAGTGTGCGGACCAGCTCTGTTACCACTCAAGACAACATTGAGTACCTCTTTCGCCAGGGCGTCACCCTATTGGCGTTTGCAGTGTGGGGACCAGCTCTGTTACCCCTCAAGATAAACTTGAGTACCTCTTTTGCCAGGGCGTCACCCTATTGGCGGGTTGCAGTGTGCGGACCAGCTCTGTTTTTCTTGTACGACGACTACTCCTTGCGTCTGGTTGAGTGGCTCGAAATGTCCAAGTCACTCGGCATATCGCAAGTATTTTTCTACTCGACTCGAATGCTTCATCCCAACGTTGAGAAGGTCTTGCGGCACTATGAGGAAACTGGCTACGTGGAACTAGTTGACTTTCAGTACCCTCCGCCTTACATGAATGATCCCGCACTTAGGAGGTGAGTTTCGTCCTGTACTCTTGCTCTGTTACAGAATCTTATTGTTGAATCTTAGCACGATCAATTGCGTTTCCTTTCAGGAATAACGGCAACCCGAATGAAATATAATAGTACAAATTAGTGTTGAAGTATTCGGTTCCCCCAGGCATCGAAAAGCTTCTCTTTTGTGTATGCAATATACGTGTTCCAAGCTCGGACTGTAAACTCTACGAATCAATTTAAAACAAGAGGTGGGACTATCACCTCCAGTTCTTTGAACTCAATTGATTGATGCAGCTGATGGTAACGGCTCGAGGTCCGACATGTCCAAAATAATCAGGAATAATGCTATTTGATAAGTAATACTTATTCTTGCAACATTTTACGAGACATTAAGTTTCAAACTTTTATCCCTGCTATTAAAATCCTAGTGAACCTATGCAGCTTTATTGATAAATTTGAATAATTCAACGCCCTATGCAAAGGTGTTTCATGATGACATCGATTGCGCCGAGATTAGACTTTGAAGCCTGGGTTGTAGTAGCTGACAACAGAGTCAGTTAATTGAATGCCTACGGAAACATGTTCATTTCTGACACGCACAGTTTTATGTGGCTTTGTTTGTAGGGCGAGGACGAGCAATTCTGTCGGTGGGTTCATTCTGCATGAAACACGTTTCTGACCTCCCAAATAATTTATTTCGGGAAAAAATAATAACAAATTGATTCATACCTGAGCTTGAATGTTTTAGAACGTTTACGTCAGCACTAATTTTTGAACGAGTTTTGATGTGGGTTCGACATCAAAATGCGTTTTGACCTACTGTACCATTGCTTGTAACTGCGTGTGCAAACCGAAACTGTTTGTTGATGCAATAGTTCATGCATACAAATATTCACTCATTTGATGTGTGTACAAAGTTGGTCAAATTGAAGTGTGAACAAATGCTAAGCCTCTACGCACATATTCCCAGTATGGTGTGCTACATATGGTCCTTATCAAGCCCGTCAGGTTATTCAACACATTAACTCACTGATCCCACCCTAACACAATCACAATCCCGTCAAATAACTCCATAGACCTCACAGTACCTTTATTGACATTTGCAGACGTGTCTGCATACCGTGAGACTCTGCGATCCGTGAACGAGTCTCAGGATGTGACCCTTGCACATCTCTCTGACCCTTCGATCCGTGAATGAGTCTCAGGATGTGACCCTTGCATCTCTCTCTGACCCTTCGATCCCTGAATGAGCCTCAGGATGCGACCCTTGCACATCTCTCTGACCCTTCGATCCGTGAATGAGTCTCAGGATGTGACCCTTGTACATCTTTCTGACCCTTCGATCCGTGAATGAGTCTCAGGATGTGACCCTTGCACATCTCTCTGACCCTTCGATCCGTGAATGAGCCTCAGGATGCGACCCTTGCACATCTCTCTGACCCTTCGATCCGTGAATGAGTCTCAGGATGTGACCCTTGTACATCTTTTTGACCCTTCGATCCGTGAATGAGTCTCAGGATGTGACCCTTGCACATCTCTCTGACCCTTCGATCCGTGAATGAGCCTCAGGATGCGACCCTTGCACATCTCTCTGACCCTTCGATCCGTGAATGAGTCTCAGGATGTGACCCTTGTACATCTTTTTGACCCTTCGATCCGTGAATGAGTCTCAGGATGTGACCCTTGCACATCTCTCTGACCCTTCGATCCGTGAATGAGCCTCAGGATGCGACCCTTGCACATCTCTCTGACCCTTCGATCCGTAAATGAGCCTCAGGATGTGACCCTTGCATCTCTCTCTGACCCTTCGATTGGTGAATGAGTCTCAGGATGTGACCCTTGCACATCTCTCTGAACCATTGATCTATATTTAATTTGCGTGTAGTCAATCATGCCTCACAAGAATGTTTCTGTTAGACAGTTGAGTAGCTAGAAAACCCGATCCTTTGTCTGAAACATTGGAAATGTATCTAGAACAAATTTAGGTGTCTCCGAACTGTGTACATGTGTGTCGCTTATCCTGCTCGCAGTGAGAAAGCCCAGGCATTTCAATTAAAATTAGAATCCTGCGTGTTTAAATAATCCAATCGATCACATAAGCTCATCTCGAACTTACCGATAGTGAATAAGTCTTATCCTTTTCCATTGCATGAAACACACTATGTTGAACATCGCAGTATCTGTGAAAATTTTACGGTTAGGAGTAGTGTATAAAAACGTCAATTTTAAGACTTCATTCATAAATGCTTACAAATATTGAATGTTTTTGATTCATCAAAAAAATATTCCACTATAAAGGAGCCAAAAATCTTTAATCCAATACACGTATATTCCTAACTGTTAATAATTCTTTTCGATCAAATTTCTATCCTTAAAAATATTATATTATTAAAGATTAGAGAAGGATGATGAGCATTGATTCCTCAGGCAAATTGAATGAATCTATAAAATACAATAAGGATCTTTGACATGAAGCATCGTTAAAACGAAACGTGTGCCAGCTTCCATACCCGCAGAGAGCTGGTGCATGCTCTGTCCGATGTTATTATTTGCTTTAGCCCAATTGCTAAATCATGTTTTGCCGTCTCGAACACGTCTTTTCGTGCGCATCGTGCTCGAACACGATTTTTCGTGCGCATCGTGCTCGAACACGACTTTTCGTGCGCATCGTGCTCGAACACAACTTTTCGTGCGCATCGTGGTTGAACACGACTTTTCGCGCGCATCGTGCTCGTTCACGACTTTTCATGCGCATCGTGCTCAAACACGACTTTTTGTGCGCATCGTGCTCGAACACGACTTTTCGTGCGCATCGTGCTCGAACACGATTTTTCGTGCGCACCGTGCTCAAACAAGACGTTTCGTGTGCATCGTGCTCGAACACGACTTTTTTGTGCGCATCGTGCTCGAACACAACTTTTCGTGCTCATCGTGCTCGAACACGACTTTTCGTGGGCATCGTGCTCGACCACGACTTTTCGTGCGCATCGTGCTCGAACATGACTTTTCGTGCGCATCGTGCTCGAACACGACTTTTCGTGCGCATCGTGCTCGAACAAGACTTTTCGTGC
>SDVV010007347.1:0-17836 GCA_016164225.1 Gammarus roeselii
ACTTTCAATATAGCGTGAGGAAATTGACAGTGAGTTGTAATGACACATTTAGACGGCTGATGCAGGTCCCTCGCTCGACGTCGGCGAGCAGGGTTTTTGCTGAAAACCAATCAGATCACATCAAGGTACTGTTCCGTAAAGCAGCACACAGCCTTATGACTCGAGTTATGAACTCCCCAAATTAAATCCTCGTTGCAATCTGCTCTGATGATGCGCTCGCTGCCTCGTCATTGTTAAGGCGATGGAGAGAATTACTATACGCATAGGCAGGATAGAGTTGTATGCTGTAACTTGTTCTTAGTTGTGTGCGGTAATTTTATAACTTTGTTCTCACTGTAACCCTAAAATAAGATGTCTCAATTGTAATACTATGCAGTAATCAACTCTGAAATGAACTCGGTCGCAGCTGTACAAGCAACAAACAAGCAGTCAGTCGTAACAGTAAGTCTGTCACTATTAACAGAGAGATCATCAATAAAAGACACAACGATGGCAGCAGCTAGAGCTCCGAAACATCGATGGTGATTTCGCGCTTTTACTCTGTCGATTCACATAAATAAGCAATTTCTGCTGAAATGCCAAAAAACCTAAAAAAATTATCGGTTGCAGTCAATTATTATTTGTGAGACTGTATCTCGATTGGTTGACTCTGTCAATTCCAGAACCTTCAATAACAAGAACACGTGGCAGAACAACTAAACTTGCCCTTTCAGTCAACAAATGGATCCATCACACTCGCATCGTCATCGACTTCAGTTGTAGTTGCAGGATTGTTCTATCTTGATGTGAAGGGGTCCGGCAAGGCTCGTAACTACTTCAACAACCGTGCAATTGAAAAAAATCTTTGTGCAGACAAAGATCGCGCTTCACGCGCATCATGCAGGTTCATAGGGTAAATTCCTCATTTTCAGTCTTGCTGAAGCTGAAATGGGAGACCCTGTACGGTTTGTTAACTCAAAATCGGACAATAGACCTATTGCATCCACATCAAAACATCCATACAGCAAAGTTTATAATTCATCGCATCTAAAATGGAGAAATTACTGATAAAAAACGTAGTTGTTATTCTTCGACGATCGAGCAGGATGAGGACATTATCTGACGCCGTTGATCGTAATCAATTAGTTGGATTTTGATGTTTTGTGTTCGAATATTGCTTTTGTTTCATGGTCATTTTAGTCAAACGGCAAGACACAGAGTTGAGGATGAGGAAGTAATGATTTTAAAAGTAGAAAATGGTTCCGTAGCCAAGATAAAAGTGGCACGGCTTAATATATTTGATCAGATTTTACCTTCTAGGAAGTAGTAGCACTTTCTTTTCGCAAAATCTTCGTTTCCGAAAGATCTGGAATCCCTGGATTCACCTAAGCCTTTGAACACACACAGTGTACTTAGATATCGACATTCACCAACGGCCCGCTCCAACATCGAGAGAACAGTTATTAATTAAAATAAAATATCCAAACATTTTGTTGTTGCCTTATTCAGCAAAGTCAATCAGACATGCCTTGAAGGTCGTATCTCAAAATGTGGTGCGGCGCTCGGTTGTAGCAAGCCTCTCTCCCTCAAACTTCCGGTAAACTGCGGTCACAAGCATTGGTCCTGTGAGCAAAGCTTTGTTAAAGAAGCGCTTCGAGTTTGTTTACATGTAACTAGTTCTCCGCTACCTAGCTTTCTATTAGTTTAAAGCGTCTGCAAAGTCCATCTTTTACTATTAAACCTTGACAAACAGAGATCAACTTCATGATACACCTAGACCTAATCAACTTTTCAAGTCTCCACCTAGAAAGAAATTCAAGTTTATCCTCTGCTCCCATTGTTCTCCTCTTCTAGAATAGTTGTTTTGACCTACAAGCCAAGTTGCTTCGTTAATGATCGCACGACAAACACCGGGTTTTAGATCATTGAAGCAACCTTGTTTGTCTTTGCCCTGTTGGTGGGTATTTTTCCTTCATCCCCTTTGGGGCAACTCATTAACAATGGTTTCATTGAAGCGAGGGGGCGATGATGCCTTTCAGCCGATGATGACGAAGAATAGAACATTATGAGGCCCTCTCGTGTTTCCCTCCCTAGTCTTTGTGTTGATCTTACTCGAAGAGCCGGACGGAAAGCACACAGACTATCTCTATAGGGTTGCATTGAAACCTGTGGAGTAATTACTCAATTAAAACATAGATTTAGCAGGGGAAACCTGAATGGTTTTGCATTACGTTAGGCATTAACTGAGGTTGCTGTCCAGGGATCCCGAGTTCGAGATAGAGGCTGTTGTGGAAAATTGGTATTTTATAACTTGATTTATTTTGTAACACGGGATATCGCGGGATGTCCTCCACAGTGATTACTAGTTTCATTTAGCCATTATTTGGATACTCTACTAAAAGAAGTAAAACATTTTCATAACATATAATCAATGATGTCACGACATTGGATGATGGGCTGGTAGCAGTGAACGCATACAAAACATTACTCCATTTTGGAACACCTGGTGAAGTATAGACCACTTGAATCGTAGGGAGTGATTTTTACAACTGAACTCTTCATACCGCAGTTGGGCACAACTCATGGCAACCGCAACATAAATTGTAAGTTCAGACTGAAATCATTTTACAAAAGTATTGAGATTCCAAATGCTCTGATAATAGAGCCTTCGCATCGCTCTAAGCAAAGCCAGCTGGGGGGTCGAAGTGGCCATTTCGCCTTTCCTGGCTTTTCAAACAACTATAGGCTAAATTAGATAGAAGTGCGCTTAGCAGGTTGGAAGTTAATACGATTGTTCAAGATGTAACGTACAATTTAACCACTTTGTCGTCGGGATACATTGATTCATTAAGCTGTTTTTCTCTACAACGGTATCAATAAATTACCAAGCGGGTCTTTTGTCTATTAATTGAATTATGAATTCAACCGAAAAATTAGCTCGATTTTGGGAGTGATCAAATCATGGAATAATTACCTACGAATCTATATTTTTTGAACAACATAGCGAGCTACACGACCATTTACATTGTTTTGACCGGGCGTGCAATCAGGTTAAATCGTTGTCTGCTAACTTTGAAGTGCTAACTTTGAAGTGACCTAATCATTTTGATAATCTATGGTATTTGCCAGTTAACTAAGGTAAATGAACACTATCAAATAACACGACAACACCAGAACGCATGAGAAATGAAGCAATTAACAGTCATTGATCATTAGTTTAACTGGGATAGCAGGACAATCGTCAGTCAAATTGATGATGGTTGCAGTAGATAAACACCGGTCGTCGTAGTGGTTAAACAAAGACTGAAGAAGCAATGAGGGTGTACCCATGTGTGTGATATAGGTCGAGATAAATTACTTACCGCGATATTATGATTAATTTTTTATTGATCTTTGCCTATTCCCACTTTTTACCCTAAATAATTTGTCTGATTCAACTGGCTACATGCCAGTTGAACTGTATATTTCTACAGTTAATATAAACACACTCCGAGGATATGCGATGCCGGTTTAGTCCTTATTCTCTTTAATCTGACAGACGAGCTAACGTTACTGTGGAGTGAATTTGTCTGGACACGCGATCTGGACTACCCAAGCATAGCCAAAGATTACATAATGCGTTGAGAAGACAACCTTGTTCCCAATCGTTCAGACAGAGTCCTTCAACACGTAAAGTGCAGCTTGACACAAAAAAATTGTCGATAGTAAACGCTCTAAACTCACAAACAACTTGACAAATTAAGATGAATCATAATCAACTAGAAAGGACATGACTAAAACTTTAGTTAGTTTAATATATTCTTCGACTGTTTTATAATATACCGTTGTAATAATTTTAGAAATATCAGAATTTTCGAGATGGGCGAACTAAATCGTGAGCAGCGTGTTTTTATTGTTGAACAGAAATCGAAAAATAATTTTACAATTGAAGTGAAAATAGGATTTGTACATGTTTGCACCATGGATACAAATCTTAGGACTGTCAACAATGTGGTCAGAAACTCTAAAGCAAACAGCAGCATACTAAACTTAAACGATGGAGCAGCTCTCGAACAATGATAACAAAAAAAAGAGTACTCCTGCGTCAACCAATTAATGAATTGTTTGTATGAAGGACGATTAGATTAGAACATATTAGGTTTCGACGAGAGTCACATTTACTTAAATAATTGTATTGATTAACTGATCTTTCATAAATAGAGTTCTCAAAAACCGGCAGAGGTGTTTGAGAATATTTTGCACGTAGCGCAGGGAAGTCTGTTGTGGCTAAAGTTCCCTTTTAGTGTTTGAGCAATACTTTTTCAAAGATGCTGATACGGAAGGCGTACGCAATGTGAGGTGCTGAAATGTCTGTCGACATTCATGTTAGTATTTAGTTTCAACAAAATGGTGCAACTTCACACACATCTTTGCCTGCAATTGCTTGCATGCCTTACAAACTGTTACGAATAACGCAGTATTGTACACCGATTTGAATTCACGCGGCCAACTTGGTCACCCGACCTTCCCTTTTGAATGGTTTCCTCTGGGGATGTATCAAACAGAGGGACGTCCAAGCAGAACCTCACACTATCAATGCCCTTAGGCAAGGTATCCCAGAAATTTTCTCTTCCATTTACCGAAATATTTTTGTTGCAGAATTCTCCTATTTTCAAAAAGAAGTTAAACGCTGTACGCAGCAGCGGGGGGATGGGGATTTGGGCACTTGCTATAAACCAGAAAAACTTCGGGATATATCCTTTTACTGTATGTGTCCTTTGAACGTCAATTCGTTTTAGATTTATGAACCTTTACTTTCGACTGGTTTTTATGTGTAACCCTGAACTCGATTTTCAGACTGGTCCATCTAATGACAGCTCTATTGGCTGTCCCTCTAGATTTGCCTGACGCTTTACAGTTCAGACTGGTCTATCTAATGACAGCTCTATTGGCTGTCTCTCTAGATTTGCCTGACGCTGTACAGATCAGACTGGTCTATCTAATGACAGCTCTATTGGCTGTCCCTCTAGTTTTAGCCGGACGCTGTACAGTTCAGACTGGTCTATCTAATGACAGCTCTATTGAGTGTAACCCTAGATTCGCCTGACGCTGTACAGTTCAGACTGGTCTATCTAATGACAGCTCTATTGGCTTTCCCTATAGATTTGCCTAATGCTGTGCAGTTCAGACCTCTAATGACAGCTCTATTGGCTGTCCCCATAGATTTGCCTGACGCTGTACACTTTAATTCAAGGAGTCATCTAAGATACGACCACCAAATCTAGTGCACCGAAACAAGTATGGAAAGCATTTCAATAATATTTTGTTGTGGTGTTTCAGTATAATTGCATATCAGTGCCTTTGTGAAGACACAGGAATCAAAGTCACATACTTCCGGTCCTCTGTATCATCGACAGAATCAGCAAAATATTCGTTGTTGTGTTGTGTTTGGTTGGTAATGCAGGGTTGTGTGGAGAGAGTCTGTCAGCCTATTTTAATCCTAAAAGAGCTTGCATATTATATGCAAGCTCTTTTAGGATTATATAGGCTTTCAGATTCTCTCCACACAACCCTGCATTACCAACCAAACACAACACAACAACGAACCTTTTGCTGACTCTGTCGATGATACAGAGGACCGGAACTCCAGGAGTCTAGTAAGAATGTACACTCACCAGTGAGGAACAAAACAGTATGTTTTGGATAACGTTGTTGAACCATGGAATTTATGAAGGAATACAATTGTTGTAGTATCTTCACGCTTACAGAGTTTTAATCTGGTGTGACATATACTATCAGCAAAACTCCACAACAATCACTATGCATCTGAGTCGCTTAGCGTGGGAAATACTAAAGATTCAATCAATCCAGCATCATCGTCTGAACACACAGATAATTAATTTTAAAACCAAATTCAACATCAACATAGGCAGAGCTTGCGAAATAAGTTGTACACAGGTTTCAAAGAAGATCGTTTGATGGGAGATAGTTTAACAACCTGCTATATTACCTCCCGGTTCTGTTGGTTAAGCCATCGTTAATAATGTCAGTTAGGATTTTGAGTAAGGCGGCCTCTGCAGAAGAAGATAGGGAGGACGTAGTGACAAGAAAAGTGCACAAATCAGTGTATCACTGGGCTGCGCAAGCAGTAGACACCAGCAAGTTGATATTGAAGGCAGGAACTAAAGCATCCAACAGCTGAGAATGAGGTACTCCAGGCGCAAAAAACGAAGTTTTCACCTTATCTAATGGCATTGCAGTTGATTCATTATCCGCAATGTGTGTTGAAGTTACGCAAACTGCGGCTGTGGGGCGGATATATCACATAAACATTGCAGCAATCATAACATTTACCAAGTGACTTTGTGTTCAGCACTGCGGTGTTTTAATTGATTGCATTACATGCGGCACACAGATCAGTCGTACTGCAACCATTTCCTTATTTTGTTTGGATGGTTCTTTGCGTTGTGTATCCATTGAATATTATCAGACAGCAAGATGTCCTTGTCAAATTAACTACAGTGTAAGTAACATAAATAAGGTTGATTCCATCAGCCCTATTTCTATTACTGTAGACCATCGGTGGTTTCCAGTCAACAATAAACAAGTAATATTTATTTCCAGTGGAACATCAGAATTTTCCATTTACCTTATCTTCCATAATGTAGTTATCGTGATATTTTCTTGATGAAAATGAGAAAAAACGCATTTACATTGTAATTATTGGCTTGTGTTGCGAGCATAGTCAACAGCAACTTGTGAAGCTTCTCATTAGGACCGTCAGTCCCACGTCGACCATGATGAACGCCTGGTCCGCTCCTTATGTTAACATAAAAGAATTATCACATGATACGTTTTCTGATGATGAGTAACATGTCAATGTTTCTTATTATATGTTTTTTTCCTAGGACATGACTTCAATGGTGTGGACCAAGCGATACGCGTTCATTGAAAATACGTTAAAATGGTAATAAATAACACATTACTCACAATAAGTCAAACGACATCACACTGAAGCAAACAAGCTGACGAGCATTATCATACAAATCAATCACAATAATAGGAAGCCACGTAATAAGCGAACCATTAGATTAATGATGCAAAGTGATTATCCGAATGACGTAAAAGAAGAGAACGAACCATGTCAACAGATCAGTGAGTTATTAGAACAAAGACGATCGCAATGTTAATATGCTCACAGACAATACAAGCAAATTCAAGCATATTGCAATGAAACCAATACACAAAACAAAGATGACACACCAACCAGCAACGTTAAAAACGCAATACAAATATTAGTCAGCCTTCAACCAATGAAAACCAACCCTCTAGCAATGGAGACGAGGCAAAGAAAAATAGACGAGCTCAACCGATGTACAAATAAGTAGACAAATCCACGAGCAGCGGCAGAAAATCTACGAACATTGTAAAGAGGTTCTTAAAAGTAAAAAAATATGCAAACAACGTCATGAAAAGTTTACAAAAACCCTGTTATTATGCATACGAATATTTCAAACGAATCCACAAGCAATGCAAACAATCCAACATAGAAATGTCAATAAAACACAGGTAAATATGCAAAAGATCCAGAAAAATACAAAAGAACGCGAACAAAGAATATTAAAAACAGATCATTTTGATTAGATGACGAATATTGCATACTTTTATATGAAAAATGCACTAAAAATACGACGGGATGCAAGCAGAAATCACTGATAAAAATCATATAAATTATTCCTGGAATCTCGTCCTTCCTCACATTATTTGGTCCATCCGTCAGCTTTATGCCATTACGCCATTTTTTTAACAAAATCTGAACACTCCAACAGCAAGCTGGCATTATCGCATGTTTCAAATATTAGAAAAAACAACTCTCCCATGCGAAAACTACCGCATTATGGCCAACGATCTCAACTGATTGCTCTGTTGCGGCCACCCCCCTTCTTCTCCACCCCTGCCGTTGATTTGGCTCTGGGGGGACAGCAGGCAAAGTAAGACTGTTGTTTTCTTCAAATTGCATCGAGGCTGGAAATCCAGGACAAACTGGTTTGTCTGTAAATCGTTAAAGAATTGGCACGATTGGATCTATAGCTCCAGTCTTTGACAAGCCTGAGTTGGAAGGCTTTGACTCGTCAAGCATGGAGCGGAAAAAACTGGAACTAGACGACTTGTAGCTGGAAGGCCGGGAGCTGGAAGGCATGGAGCTGGAAGACCTAGAGCTGGAAGACCTGGAGCTGGATGATCTTGAGCTGGTAGGCCTTGCAATGGCAGACCATACGCTGGTAAGCCTGGAACTGGGAGACATGAAACTCCCAGGCGTTTTGATAACAGCCAGGAGCTTATTAACCTCAAGCTAATAGGCCTGGACATAGTAGTCCTGGAGCTGGTAAATGTGAGGCTGGTAGGCATTTACCTGTCGGTCTTTGAGCTGGTACACCTAGAGTTCGAAGACCTGGATCTGTAAGGTCTGGAGCTTGTAAACATTGAGCTGGTAGGCCTGGAGCTCATAGACCATAGACCATCAGCTGGTAGGCTTTAAGCCGGAAGACCTTGAGCTGGTAGTCCTGGAGCTGAAAGGCACTGAACTCGTAGACCTGCTGAAAATCATGCCCGGAGCTGGATCGCCTTGAGCTGGTTGGCCTGGGGCTCATATACCTGGAGCTGGTAAGCTTGTCCCTGGTTGACCAGGATCTGGCGGAGCTGGAGCTGGTAGACCTGAAACTGGGAGACGTTATGGGTTGACATGGTTATGGTAGTGATGAAATGAGCCGGTTCCGCGGGCGGGCAGAGTAATGAGGTGGAGAGGAATTTTGTTTTACAGTTGATGGATGAGTCGCAGCAGCTCTAAAGGGAATTGAAGAGATGATCCTGTTTGATTTGGGAATGAAGTGAACAAAATTGGTGAGTCTTTCACCACTCTACCGTACTCCACAAATTCCCTGCGAGTCCCTTTTTTTTAAAACACATGCTTTGTCAATGATAAATACAAACATAATGATATAGAATTCACACATGTTTTGAAGAAAAAAATGTCGGTGATATTTTCCTCATATTTTCTCACATTTGATTTTCAAGTTGAACTTACAAGTCATCCGTGTCGTTGAATCGGTAGTTGCCTGGAGGAGCCGTGGTACCTGACTCCTATAGGACACGGGCTTTTCGGATCCGATGCGCCGCTGTGTGGAACAGAAGAACAATTGGTTTTGTGTGTCGCCAGGCAAATGAATAAATATTGATTCTGTAATTCGTTCGCGCTGAGGCTCAACATTGTCGACATGAGCTGAAATCACACATTAAACCATACGTTGTAGTGGATTAAACGGTGTCATTTATTTCCCTAATCAACGCTCACTTGAGGGCCTTACTTTTAACTCTGTATTTATTCCTACTGCGCCCTTGTTTGATTATTTCAGATACATCGGAATACCCTCCACACGTATCATACGCCTCATATCGTCAAGTGAACGGAATAACGCCAGGCTGCAAATTTGGATACCGAAACGCTTTGTTCAGGAGTTGGCAAATTTTGTCTCCAAATTACTCCGTCGATATGGTTCTTCTTTTTACGACTAATAAATTTATAATGATTCCGAATGTCTAGGTTACAAGTGTCACTAAATAATAAATTAAGCGTGCGTGTGGTCCAACACAATTTCGAATGCATAGTGTACATGATGGCGTGATTCACAGGTTCCGTCTAGCAGTGAACACACAGCGAGAAGGGACTTGTAGAAAATAGGCAGCTATATGTCATCACAGCTTAATTTCCCTATGCTTAGCAGCCGTAATTTATTTTATTTCTTAGGAAAAAAAATTGCAATGACCTCCCTGAAACTATAATAGCACTAAAAGTTCGTCAAAGAAATGAATTTAAGTCTACGGAAATTACTACCAATATTTAAGTTACTCGCAAGTGGATATTCATTACCATCCGAACGCAAAATAATTAGCATGCTAAAGGACCCTCTAGAAATAGCGGGATATAATCCAATCTCATTCGATCGGGGCATAATAGGCCGATCCCAGATTTATATCTTAGGAAATGATAATGATAATACAAGTAAAACAAACAGCTAATGATGAAGAAATATCTATTTTTAATCATTTTTTTTGTAATACAAGTACCATTTTTATATAACAAATTCTTGAATGCACTGGTTTTTTGAAGAAAACACGGTTGCTGAGCACTGTTACTATTGATTAGTTTTCCTTTTTCTGAGTACCACTCGCGTCTCCATTTCAATGTTACTTTCGAGCCCTACCCCGGCGCGGTCTCCCTGAGGCGGCTTGACCACAATCCTTGGCAGGAGGCTTGGCTTTAGTCGCAACTCGCTCCTACGCCAGCTTTTGGTGCTATCACTCGGTAAAATGAACTTAGCTGAAGAATGTATAGCTGTTGATTGCAATATCAAATGTGTTATAATAGTTTCAGCCATGAGCTGAGGAGAAGGAAAGATGAGATACATAATCGGGTTTTGTTATTGATTGCGAAAAAGTTACAGAAAAGCAGGCAGCGAAGTGTTAAATTGTTTTGTAAAACGACAGTATCAGCAACCACGTTGCCCTGTCATGTTTTTCTTATGCTATTAAGGTTGTTTAATCCGTTAAAATTATGGTTGAAATTATGACAAAAACATATTTGTTATTTCAATATTGTTGATGGTACATGATTTAGAGTGTGGTTATTAAAATAGGTGTGTTCATTTGGTGTAGGACCAACATATAATAATAGAAATTTTGAACAAACATCCCACCTTGTGAAAGGAAGATACAAAAACCCCTTTAAACACGAATAAAAGGCTTCGGGATATAACTGTAATGATAAGGCTCAGTATTCACATATATTCAGAGTCCTATGTTACCTCCGTCCAAAGGTGTTCTAACGTTCGAGGCTCTCCATTAACTGTGGTTGGAGGCCGTTGTGTCCTCGTTTAAATACTCGGCGGGGAACCGATAACGTACGCACTGGCAACCACCCCCGTCTGCTAGCTTTATATGAGGGGACTGGAGCCGACTTGTGTTTGTGAGCCTCAACTGAAATGTTTCAAGCAGCCACAATATGTCTTTTACAAGTCTGTAAATTCAAATGAACATTGTGATTAATTCACAGGACACAATCAATATATTATAACCCGAAATAAAAGTACCCGTTCATTGTTAAATAACTAAGCATGGCTATGACCTTTCTTGCGAAGGAGAGTATCAAAAAATAGCCTATCTTTAATACTACAAACACTGTTAGATTTACACAAGAAGAATATTCCAATGCTCTTCAATCACACGAAAGTATGAATCAAGTGAAACAAATGACAGTCTAGTTTCCTTGATTTTCTGAGGCAGTCCCTGGGCTGCTGAGAGCGGTGAAGCACATTAAGCTTAGCCTGCCAAGTGAAGACTCCTCGAGGATAGTGTGCAGTAGACGTGGGAGGGCAATGGTAGCGGAATGTATGAACCCACATCAAGACATATATAGAGGCTAGCTAAGGTTGATCATAACACCATTACGTTGCACTACGTTGCACTACGTTTGATTTGACCTGATTTGAGCCTCATGTCCACCGGAGCCTCAACGTGAGTCATAATAGGCTCCCCCGTAGGGAAAAACAGTCATCGATTCAGGTAAGTTCGCCCGGCCTCGCGTGCGAAAATATTAGTCATGTCAAGATGAAGTCAGTACAAATATCAATTGGTGCATATTCTCGTGCTAGCGCGTACGAGAGAGTAAAGAGTTACCGCGTATCTTCGTAAAATGTGTTGTTACTTTTGTGCGTAATGGGGTGGACAGACCACCTCACTTGCACAGGTGCTTGGGGCTTAGACAGCTTCGTATAGTCCGGTGTGTTTTCCGAAAGCGATAAGTTTTTTACGGTGGTTGGGTCCGTGAGTAGGCTTTGTAGGTTGCACGGGGAGTGCGTTGCATTCCATCAGTAAGTGTTATTGCGCTACGCTGCACTACGTTGCACTACCTAGTGCAGTGCGCCCTATAATGGAACGATTGCATATATTAAGTCCTATTATGGAACGAAAGTGGCACTATGTCCTATTATGGACCGATCGCATATATTACGTAACCATCACATCTGTCATACACCCCCATCATTAAATGTGTTCGAAGACAAGTTTGTGAGCAATCTTTTGAACCTCATGATATCGGGTTCTACAGGACATCTAAATACTGCATTATAATTTGAAATAGTAAGATCATGTGACTAAATATTGAATTTGACCTATAACTGTCGGTCGCATTTCGGGAGATCGCATTTTCATAGGGTTGCAAATAAGGGGCTTGTGCGAGGTATGGTATTTGAGGGGTTAATAGTCGAACGTGACCAATCGTATTAGAGCAAACATAACTTTGTGAAGTTGAAACCTTTACATAAAATTGAACGATTTTGGGTTTACCACGTGCGTCGCATTTTGTTTATTGCCTCAGCAGTTACGAGGGCTGCTTATAGGGTCGGATATGTTGCCCTTCACAATAGTTCATGAGAGCGGAACTCCTGGGACACTCGATGTAAATAAAAACATGTCAGACCAACTAGGCTAACCCATTGCTTCTCGTCGGAGTAGCACTATCAACTCCAGTGGCGGACAAAAAAAAAATCTGTACCATCGTTTATTAAAAAAAATGGTAGTCAATCGCTCAAAATATGGATAGGGGGAGCATTTAATGGAGCGGAATCCTCCAAAAAAAAATAATCTTATGATCCTAATCGCTTCTAATAAGGAATGAAATTAGTTACACAACTATTATAATTTGTCATGCACATCCTATCAATGAAGAAAACGAATGTGTTCAGTCATAGTGACTCGTGATTTTTTCTTAAATCCATTCCGTTATATTTTGAGCTCTTTACCCTGCCCTATGTATCAATCTAGCTGATTTAAACAATGACGCACACCGTCATCTAGAATTTGAATGTGCGATAACGTGAGAGAACCTGTTGGTCAAGAGCCTCTATCTGACAACTGTATTTCCAGGTTTTGGTCAGACATCAATAGTTATAGTTGCCTCTGTTCTATGCGAATAGTTATTATTGATCAAAAAAATGTCGGTGACTGTGCCCAAAAAGATAATTTACTTCTAGGACAAACATGCAATTCTTCAGTTGTGCTGAGTAAGTCATGTTAATCAAGAGACGGTACAATTTAAACCTAAATTATTTGCATATTTTGCCTCAAATTTCTTAAGATTTAGAAAGCTTGTACATCTCACTTTGATTAGAATTGGGTAAACAATAAGCGCGAATGTTAATATTGGTTGAACGCCCGGATTGAACAGAAACATTGCGATGGAATTACAACTAGAAATGTTTACAATATGGTTAACTATTAGCTTGCCAAATTTTCATTGTGAGTCATGATAAAACGAGATCGACTCCAAGATACACCAAGATCAAGTCAACTCCTTTCAAGTCTCCCCCACGAAAAGTTCAAAACTGAACCACTTCTTCCATTGGCCTCCTCTGAGGGTGGAATAGTTATCCTGAGTCTGAATCCAAGTTGACTCGCCATTGACCGCACGACAAACACCGGTCTCTGGACCATTGAAGTGATCTAGTTTGGCTGTGCCCTGCTGGTAGATATTCTTCTTTCCCCTTTTTGCCAACTCTGTAACAATGGTTTGATTAGAACAAGGTGACAAAGAATAAAATCGTCCGTTTATGACGAAGAATGGAGCAATATGAGACCCTCGTGGAGTACCATTCCTCGTATCAGTGTTGATGGTATCAACGCGACGGAAGGGAAGCACACTCTGCGATGGATAAGAGTTCTGTCTGACGATGTGAGATATTGATAAATAGTGTTCCATCTCAATGGGATAGGAGTGAACCTTAGGGAGTAATTACACAATTGAAACACAGATTTTAGCAGTAGATACCGGTGGTGGTGCGCATTACGTTAAGGGTTAACTATGGTTGCTGTCCCTGGACCCCTTGTATCCGGGATCAAGGCTGTGGTGGAAGATTTTAATTTAAGCATGGGATTTATTTCTGAACTCGAGATATCCCGGATGTTCTTGATAGTGATAATTTATTTCATTTAGCTTCTTTTTGGATCTACACTGCAAAGTAAAATCATTTATTCAAATCAAATTTGCAATGGAGTCAAGAGTTTGGATATAGGATACAGCAGTGAACGCATACAGAACACTACTCCAATGGCGGTCAATTGGTTAAGTATAGACTGCACTTCAAACCTTAGTATGCCTTATGAGAGAGAGATATTTTTTGTAGTTTATCTGTTCATAGCACAGTTTTCACAGCAAACGCCATCCATCCACCCTGCCAGCCGCACCGTCCATGGTTGGTCTGAAGCCATCCATACACCATGGCAGCCGCAGCGTGCATGGTCTGGTCTGAAGCCATCCATACACCATGACAGCCGCAGCGTGCATGGTCTGGTCTGAAGCCATCCATCCACCATGGCAGCCGCAGCGTCCATGGTCTGGTCTGAAGCCATCCATCCACCCTGCCAGCCGCACCGTCCATGGTCGGTCTGAAGCCATCCATGCACCATGGCAGCCGCAGCGTGCATGGTCTGGTCTGAAGCCATCCATACACCATGGCAGCCGCAGCGTGCATGGTCTGGTCTGAAGCCATCCATACATCATGGCAGCCGCAGTGTGCATGGTGTGGTCTGAAGCCATCCTTGCACCATGACAGCCGCATTGTCCATGGTCTGGTCTGAAGCCATCCATCCACCATGACAGCCGCACCGTCCATGGTCTGGTCTGAAGCCATCCATCCACCATGACAGCCGCACCGTCTATGGTCTCGTCTGAAGCCATCCATACACGATGACAGCCGCACCGTCCATGGTCTGGTCTGAAGCCATCCATCCACCATGGCAGCCACAGCAGCGTGCATGGTCTGGTCTGAAGCTATCCATCCACCAGGGCAGTCACAGCGTGCATGGTCTGGTCTGAAGCCATCCATTAACCATGGCAGCCGCACCGTCCATGGTCTGGTCTGAAGCCATCCAGCCACCATGACAGCCGCACCATCTTTGGTCTGGTCTGAAGCTATACATCCACCGTGGCAGCCACAGCGTGCATTGTCTGGTCTGAAGCCATCCATCCACCATGACAGCCGCACCGTCCATGGTCTGGTCTGAAGCCATCCATCCACCATGACAGCCGCACCGTCCATAGTCTGGTCTGAAGCCATCCATCCACCATGGCAGCCGCACCGTCCATGGTCTGGTCTGAAGCCATCCATCCACCATGGCAGCGGCAGCGTGCATGGTCTGGTCTGAAGCCATCCATCCATCATGGCAGCGGCAGCGTGCATGGTCTGGTCTGAAGCCATCCATCCACCATGACAGCCGCAGCGTGCATGGTCTGGTCTAAAGTCATCCATCCACCATGGCAGTCACAGCGTGCATGGTTTGGTCTGAATGAAATCATGTTTCGAAAGTACTGAGATGCCTGATGCTCTGATAAAAGAGCTTTTGCATCGGTGTCAACAACGCCAGCTAAAGGTGTGCAGCCGCCATGTCAGATTTCCTGGGATTTCCATTAATTGTAGATTGTATTCCACTACTAATGGCTGTCTTTCTCATTTTGAATTGACACCGAATTTCCTATCATAGATGCTCTAGGAGGAGTAGGACAATTTTTATTGGTTTCGAAAATACGACTTGGTACCAGTCATTTATGGGACCAAGTCTTATGATTCCCCATACAATCACACCGTAGAGCAAGCGGATCCATTTTTATTTCCTTTACCCTCATACAGCGAAACTATGCAAGCAGGGTGCTACTGAACCAGCGCCACGCCCGGAACAAAGCACAAATTTAGTAGCCTCCCCAGCTATTCGACTATCATTACTCGACTACTCATCAGGCACTAAGTCGCAACACAGATATAGTAGCCTCCCCAGCTATTCGACTATCGTTACTCGACTCCTCATCAGGCACTAAGTCGCAACACAGATATAGTAGCCTCCCCAGCTATTCGACTATCGTCACTCGACTCCTCATCAGGCACTAAGTCGCAACACAGATATAGTAGCCTCCCCAGCTATTCGACTATCGTCACTCGACTCCTCATCAGGCACTAAGTCGCAACACAGATATAGTAGCCTCCCCAGCTATTCGACTATCGTCACTCGACTCCTCATCAGGCACTAAGTCGCAACACAGATATAGTAGCCTCCCCAGCTATTCGACTATCGTCACTCGACTCCTCATCAGGCACTAAGTCGCAACACAGATATAGTAGCCTCCCCAGCTATTCGACTATCGTCACTCGACTCCTCATCAGGCACTAAGTCGCAACACAGATATAGTAGCCTCCCCAGCTATTCGACTATCGTCACTCGACTCCTCATCAGGCACTAAGTCGCAACACAGATATAGTAGCCTCCCCAGCTATTCGACTATCGTCACTCGACTCCTCATCAGGCACTAAGTCGCAACACAGATTTAGTAGCGTCCACAGCTATTCGACTATCGTTACTCGACTCCTCATCAGACACTAAGTCGCAATATCGTTCAAGCCAGGCGCTTTTCTGCTTTTATCACCGCTACCGCCTCCCATACCACTTTCTCAGTGATGTCCGCAACTTGACTTGCTCCCGAAAACAGTACTCGTGCATCACCATGCACAGCTCGTCTTACAGTCTTTACGGGAGGACCCGTGCATCACCAGTACCTGAGCATCACCATTCATAGCTCGTCTTGCAGTCTTTATGGGAGGACCCGTGCATCAAAAGTACCCGTGCATCACCATGCACAGCTCGTCTTGCAGTCTTTACAGGAGGACCCGCGCATCACTAGTACCCGTGCATCACCATGCATAGCTCGTCTTGCAGTCTTTACGGGAGTACCCGTGCATCACCAGTACCCGTGCATCACCATGCACAGCTCGCCTTGCAGTCTTCACGGGAGGACCCGTGCATCACCAGTACCCGTGCATCACCATGCACAGCTCGCCTTGCAGTCTTTACGGGAAGACCCGTGCATCACCAGTACCCGTGCATCACCATGCACAGCTCGTCTTGCAGTCTTTACGGGAGGACCCGTGCATCACCAGTACCCGTGCATCACCATGCGCAGCTCGTCTTGCAGTCTTCACAGAAGGAATTTAGAGGGGAAGTGATCATTGGCTCCCTCATTTCGCCCCTAATTGGCTACTTGTACGAGAAGTAAGGCGTATCGGTACAAGGATTCAAAAACCCCCAGCCACATGGAGGTAGGATAAATAACCTGCTGTGATATTTTGATACATTAATAAATATTTTGATCTATTTGCACTTCTTACCATAAATAATTTCTTATATTCAACGTATTTCCTTATTACAAACTTGCCCGACAAAAAACGATGCCGGTTCAGCCTTCATTTTCTGATATCCATCAGACGCGGTGACGCTTCTGTGACGTGAATATGTTTGGACACGTCCACGGGACTATCCAATCATAACCGAAGATTTCATAATAGGTTGATAAATCAGCCTTTTCATCCATTGTTCAGAAGGAAATGTAGTTAGGCTGGTGCTGGGGCTGGTTGGTGGCTCTGGACACGTATCTACAGGGTGAAACAGAAAAAATGTAAACAAAACTATTACAACGATGCAATTAATTGACGTAGAAATGTGAAGAAAAACCCCATGAGAGGATACATGCCGAATTTTTCCTTCACTGTTTGCAGATTACCGTCGTTGAAAGCATTTCAATAAAATTGGGAATTTCAAGATGGGTCAACATGATAACATTACTGACATTACGACTGTCAGCAATATGGTTACCAAACATAAAGCAATTTGCAGCATACTGAACATAAACAAGGGGGATTCAGGTCACTCAGAAATGAAAAATCGGAAGAAAATATCATCAATTTGTAAGAAATCATTCAGGAATGCAAACCATATATAT
>SDVV010007348.1:0-17834 GCA_016164225.1 Gammarus roeselii
CAAATGAATGACTTGCTACCCTATCTGTGCTTCAGATGAATGACTTGTTACCCAATCTGTGATTCAAATGAATGACTTGCTATCCTATCAGCAATTCGAATGAATGACTTGCTACCATTTCTATGATTCAAATGAATGACTTGCCACAATATCTGTGATACAAATGAATGACTTGCTACCCTATCTGTGCTTCAGATGAATGACTTGTTACCCAATCTGTGATTCAAATGAATGACTTGCTATCCTATCAGCAATTCGAATGAATGACTTGCTACCATTTCTATGATTCAAATGAATGACTTGCCACAATATCTGTGATACAAATGAATGACTTGCTACCCTATCTGTGCTTCAGATGAATGACTTGTTACCCAATCTGTGATTCAAATGAATGACTTGCTATCCTATCAGCAATTCGAATGAATGACTTGCTACCATATCTGTGATTCAAATGAATGACTTGCTACAATATCTGTGATTCAAATTAATGTCTTGCTACCTTATCTGTAATTGGAATGAATGACTTGCTACCAAATCTGTGATTCAAATGAATGTCTTGCTACCCTATCTGTGATTGGAATGAATGACTTGCTACCCCATTTGTAGTGCAAACAAAAGTGTTAGATTATCGTGACTCAAATATGAGAAACCTCAAACTATCTATACAAGTAACTAATTCTATGTGCAATAGTGCAGGAAATGATTCTGATCACCAATATCATTGCAAAAATCTGCATAATATATTATATGTTTGGTACAACTGGCAATTTTTTATTTTATAAATCCCTGGCTGGTCGAGTGGCCAAGTGGCTTTTTTAAGATATTGGTGCCAATTGAATTTAGGATTATTGGTACATCTCAATTTGTTTCAACTTGAAACTTTTGTTTTGATCTAGCTATGTAAACTAGCTACTGTAAGGTAGATAGCTATATTATTTGTACTTTTACAGTAAAGTCCCTGGAAAAAGCCAAGTACACTGGCAATTTTGCT
Organism: Gammarus roeselii; assembly: GCA_016164225.1. Taxonomy (NCBI): domain Eukaryota; kingdom Metazoa; phylum Arthropoda; class Malacostraca; order Amphipoda; family Gammaridae; genus Gammarus; species Gammarus roeselii. The sequence goes on from SDVV010007348.1 coordinate 992, forward strand.
GCTATGAGCAGCAGTACCAACAACATCAGCACCAGCAATGGTGTTAGCAATAAGGACTTTGGATCAGATTCAGAAGAGGAGGAGGAGGATGACGCAGACAATGAGGACAACAGCGACCCCATGGAGGCGAGGCGCAAGCGACTCAAGAGCTAGCAGTACACAAGAGGAGGAGAAGTTGCCGCGGGCCGAGGTACAAGTAGCAGGGATACACTTTTAGAGTTTACAGGAATGGTATTGGAGAAGAAGGATTGTCTTCTGCATAGTGGCTGCAATCGTTATGGGCGTACAGTACGCTCACGGTCCGTGCCGCGACTCACGTGGAGCAGAACCCTGTGCACCTCTAACCCAACGGCTGTTGAAGGCGTGTGGGTGGACGAGCATCGGCACCCTGCCGTCGGTAATGGTACTAGATTTGACGATTCGCGTTTGCAATACCTCCAAAAATATAAGGACCAGCAACCAAAATTGGATTCTTCTCAGCAGTTTGATTTGCAAATCGAGGTATCAAGTGAGGCCTTCCCAAAAATTGACATTCAGTCTTTGAGCTCTCATAAGAAAGGATTAGTTGTTGGTCACAATCAATCCACTTCTTCAGGTACCTCGAGTGATGCTCTTTATTCTCGGCAACACCTGCTTCGGTGCTCCAGCTGCCTCATCACCAGCCGCCGCATTCCTTCACCAGGCGATAGCTGCAGTCCTGGTGGGTTTTGCCGCCACCGCCACCTGCGTTTGCTGCTTGGCTGGTTGACTGTAATTGCTGTAACCCTTGACTACTTCTACCTCGCCTCCTCCTCTTGCGACGTTTACTTCCTAGGTATTAAAAGGTCGTCTCCTTTCCTCCCACGTCGATGGGCTGCCTGGTTCAAAGCCAAAATGAGCAAATATAGGAAAACTAATGTTGCTAACTCTAGACCTCCCTTGTTTGTTGATGTATAAAATCTTGTAGGCATCACCGCTATGCTCTTGAGGTAAGTAGATTGTTTAGCCTCTGATGAGTACCTAGCTACTATAGCAGATTTTAGAGTTTTATTTTACAGTTCTGCAGTACATATATATCTAAAAGTTTGATCTCGTTTCACACATTTTTTTTCTCTCCTTTTCATCAAACTAAGCAGGTTTGAACTGTTGCTTTATTTGCTCAGCTGATTTGTTATTCAGTCTACATTCTATTAATTTTTTTTAGCATAATGTAATAGTTCTTTTATGCTACATAGTATCTGAATTGTTTACTAATAATATTGTGTTTATTTTTGTCTATCAGTTTACCACATCTATAGCACCGATTTATTCTAATACTGAATACTGGTTCTTAATGAGGTAAGCATCGTCAACCATGGTCGCAGCTATCAAGATTACAAAAGTTTTCATTATGCACGTGATGGTTGGGGAGAGATCTGTCACACAATCAATAGCTACCAAGTTAACAGATCATAATATTGGCGCTTCTATAAATTTTTCTTATTTTGACCTAAACTCTCCAGAATACACAATGGATAACCCATAATCTAAGTTATCAAAATTACCATCATTAGAGATATTAAATGCTATGAAATACTTGTAGCAGAGACACTTTTGTTCTGATCATGATTCGTTGTATCGTTTGGCTAAGCATCGTGTAACGTGGCTGTTGCAAGAGCTGTTGTGCAAGGTTGATGATGCATTTACTGCCGGACAATCCTTCATTGCCCACCAGAGGCACTTGTTTCAGGTTGTACACTAATTATCAATGGCAGAGCCTCTGTTGCTCATCCTATTGATTACTATATTGGAACGTGTGCCTAGTTCCTCCAAGGTGCACCCTGTGAAGCGCGCATATTTGAGCATTTGCAACATTATGTGAAATCATTACTTACCAATTATTTTGTGATAGGTACCTTGCAGCAATTTTAACACATTCTTTTTTTTTCTTGTCCAATAATTGTCAAAATACTGGGCAGTGTTATCTACGGTAGATAACATCTTAGTTCCAATTATTTCCTGAAATCATTGTAATTATAAGACTAGTCCTTGAAATGTTTGTTGTTGTTGAGGTTCTAAATTAAAATTTCCCATAAACCAGCTGAACTTTGGTTGAATAAGAACAGTACCTGTATCTACAAACTAGCGCTTTTATCTTGCGTATTATTGATCTCTGTGAAACCATCTGCGTGACGAATGGTTAGTGTATCATTGGAATATGATATGGTTTTATTTATTTTGCATTTCTGTCTAATTGCTTGTAAACAGCACCTTAGAACATTGGACATGTTCATAAAATTAGTCTAGAAAGAAAAAAATAGCAGTGCCCCTAATAAAACGATTTTTTAAGGATGTTGTGTTGAAATTGACAGCTGCTATTTATCACCAAACTGCTGTAGTTGGTTTGAATCGCAGTCTTATGTAATTATATAGATGTTTCTGTCCCCGGATGCGCGTCTTGAAACAATTACGAATTGCTATCAACAGAAGTACTTACACTATATGGTACAATTTGTACTGCAACGATCTCAATTCATGTTTGGCTTGTTTTAGACTTTTTTGAGTTAGTGCTGTCAACATTGTCTGTCCGTCCGATTGGAAGCTATCTTGAACATAACTATAACTGACAACGTGTCCGTCTGGCTGTCTCAACAGCAATGTTGAGCTCATGTTTGACTTGTTTTAAACTTGTGTTAGTGCTGTCAACACTGTTCCCGTCTGACTTGAAGCAATCTTCAACTCGAATATAACGTGTATGTAACAAAGGCATCTTATCCGTCTGGATATGTCTCAAAAGCAATGTTGAACTTGCACGGTATACAAACAACACCATGTGCGTTTGTAAGCCTACATCGGCTTAGCTATGCTGAGTCGGTGCAGAAACGGGCGGAAAAATGTTGTTACAATTCATTAGCTCCTAGCGACCGTGATAGAATTTTCACACCCCGAGTTTCCTGGTTATTCTATTCATGTCTGTAAATAAACTGCTGTAGTGGAGAAAACACATTGTTTGTGGACGCGATATGCCATGTTAGTTTGGTCCGTCGGTATCGGCAGTACCATATTGTATTGATGTATATGAGCTTTTTTTTCCACGCATGTTTTTGCGTAATTTTTAGGGCAAATTTTTCGTGCTGTTTGCTCCCAAGGTGCAGCCTAACGATCAAACGACTTTTGACACCTGCAATGCACAAAGACCCAGGAATGTCAGTAGTTTTCTTAGTTAGTCTGCTCTCGGTTTCACGTTGTGTTTCACTAAAGTTGGACTACATTTTTTCAGATATCATGAGTGTATTTCACTTTTTTTTCACAGTACCCGGTAACATGTTAGTTCATTTGAACAGTTTTGTGTATATTGCATTAGTAAATTTTCTAGAAAGTTGCGCGTATTTTATTGTGTCCTTTCTAAACAGCCATCTTCATTCTTTTTGATTTGGTTTTCATGGTATTGCATTTCTTAGTACCTCTATTTTTATTAATTGCACACTTGACCATTTTCTGTTTCTCCCGTCAAGAAGAACATGACGGCATAAAAACATTAACTGTGTCTTTGCCATCTATGAACAGAGGCTAATCTCGTCTAACAATATACAATACAATGTGGTCACCATAAAATCCGAGCAAGTCGAATGGCGATTTTAGATTTTTATTTTGCGCAACTTGTCTATTTGTCATTCGAGCCAAACGCTTAGCTCAATTTGCTTTGACAATCGCACTGAACTCAGAGGTGGCGCAATCTTGTATGTAAAACCGATATTGCGACCCAGCTTTGAGCAGTGGAAGTGGCCCCCGGTGTAGCCGAGAAAGACGCTAGGCAGAATCCCCAGAAGGGGGGAGGGGTGGCCAATGGCAAGATGCACATCACACTCCTCTCATACACTCGCACGACTCGACCTTTGTGTGCGAAAGGATTCGGCCTGAAGGTTCCTCAACACACTCTGGCTCATGAGTGCAGTCTGAGGTCAGTTTCAGCAGCTGAGCTCAAGTGTGACTTGATTAGCTAATCCCTGCTGCGTCATAGTGACCTCCTACCCACCAACGAGATCCCCCCACTCACGACTATTCCGTTTCTTAACGAGATGCCAAGGACGGCAAAAAATCATCCATTTACAACTGTTCTCCACTCACGCCTCTCCATTGTACGCTATCTCCACATTCATGTCTCCTTCCTAACATCTGATTCACACTCACACTATCCATCTACCCAAACTTCGAAAACATGTCCACTCACCTCCACCTTCATCACACTTTCACCAATCTCCCTTCGTCCAGCTTTACGCAGAGACAGTATCGTAAACAATGAGGATCCGTCCGAGGTGCGATTATAGTCAGCTGTCAAGACCAATTACAGTGGCATCTATTTACTTGTCACAAGGTCACGATCTCTCAGAAGCACTAATTGCTCTTTCTCGTACTCCTCCTGAAAGACCCTACAGCCACTACGAAATGTGGGGATGCGTGAGAACAGACCCCAGGGGAGTGTTAATGGCCAACACTTGACACAAAACCTGGTTCTTCTCAACGACGACCAGCCCTCGACAGTGAAGCTGTCATTTATTTATCCATATGCCCCTCCACACTGGCACCCCAACTCGTTTGGTAGCCCTGCCTTCAACAGACGAGTGACCATAACCCAGTCATATCATTCCTCACCAACCAAACATCCCTGCTGTACAAAAACTTCGATTCAACTACCGGAAAGCCAGCTGGGAAGAATACTCGGCACATACCGCGCGGTACGATGAGGCTGGTATCCCCGCCGACATCTCTGAACCCGTTCTCGTCACCCATCTATACGAGTCTCTTCAAAGTGCGGCTTCCGAATGTATCCCCCAATTTTCACCTTCAACTTTCTTCCATAACCGTGATGTCCGGAGGTGCAAGAAGCAAGAGACAAGCGTGAAAGGCTGTACATTGACTTCCGCCATGCACAGTCCCTCAGGAATCAAATAACTTGGAAAAGGGCATCTGCCTTACTCTACCAACTTATAGTGGAGAAGAAACTAAACAACTGGACACAATTCGTCAACACTATTAACCTAAATACCCCTTCTTCCAGATGTGTTTTTTAAGACATACACAGTGACGCCCCAAGCTACACGTCCACATTCTTTTAGACATAGACGCCATTTATTCTTCCTATGCGTAAATCGCGGATAAACTAGCACAGACTTTTAGCCAGATATCGCAGTCAACAAATTATACAGCTTCTCTTCCAACTCACCCCTAAAGCTACTGGTTCATGAGTCGCACGGGGTCACGATCCAACCGGGGGGGGGTGTTTACAAGTGTAAACAAGTGTAGGAAGACAATAATAGGCCTATTGGCCCAAACTAGGTTGCCTTTTGGTAGCAGGAGGGTTAGTGCTGGAGTAGAACATCTAAGAGAGCTTCGTGTGCCATTTCTGTTTTTTTTATAACAACAGGAAATGGAACGGTTTAGCTATTTATCGGCGATTTATGTAGAATTTATCAAGTTGCGACCTAAACGTTTCGATTGTATTGCTGTTTACAACTTCTGCTGGAAGTTTGTTCCATTCTTCGACAACTCTACACGTGAAGAAATTGCGCGTGATGTCGAGTGAGAAACGTTTCCCAACGATTTTGTATCCCTTGTAGCTTGAGTAAAAAGGCTCGCTCGATCAACGTTTTCTTTACCCTTCATAATCTTCCACACTTCTATCATGTCGCCTCTGACTCGACATTTCTCAAGCGAATAAAGATTGAGTTTACGGAGCCTGTCTCCGTACGATTTATTCAGCATCGAGGGGATGAGTTTGGCAGCTCTACGTTGAACCTTCACAAGTTTAATAACGTTTTTTCTAAGGAATGGAGACCAGAATTGAACTGCATACTCGAGATGTGGTCTAACAAATGCATTAAATAACTTGAGCATACTGTGCTGGTTTTTGTACGAGATAGTGCGGTATATCATACCTGGCATTTTGTTGCCTTTCTTGGCAGCATTGTTACATTGCTTGCTGCTTTTCAAGTCGTTACTATTGATGACACCTAAATCTCTCTCTTTGGTGAAGGGAATGAATACTTTTCTAGACATTGAATATTTGTGTTTGGGGTTATGAAGACCTATGTGCATAACTTTGCTATTGTCGACATTAAATTTCATTTACCACTTTTCTGACCAATAGGGTGAACACCCTATTTTCCTTTCGGACCCTAATACTGTTCACTCTTCACTATCTCTCCTTCTCTACCCCTTCCTGGTTATGCTTTCACCTTGGTTACTCCTTGCACCTCGTTTGTTTTGTTGAAGCTGCATTAAATTATCTCTCTTCGTCTCTTGACAATTTTCTCCTGTATTTTTTTTAAATTTACTTATATTTACTTGCACTTCAATTTACTTTTTTTTTACTTTCGCCTTAATTATCGTTTTTTTTCTTGCTTTATATACTCCTTGTGCTATTTGTTTTTTGTTCTCTTGAATCTATACTTACCAACTATCAAGGTGGGCAAAGTAGTTAAGTTGACGACCGATAACGCTGTAAATGATGTGACTGTATTAGGCCTCTGCGATGTGGTGGACCGGGAGATGGGACAACCTTCGGCGAACCCGTTGCTGGGGTAGAGCTGATGGAAGGTCTTGCTTAACCGTTGGAATACTGTGCTGCAGGGGAAATGAACCTCACATAGCTCACAAGTGGTGCTTGTTGAGAGAGCCAGAAAACACTTGCTATATGCGCTCCGAGGTGGGCGTGGGCATGTTGAGGGGGCTCCACGTCAGCAAATGTTGACGACAAAGACTTCTCCATTGGACAACTCTTCTGAACAACGGCTATTACAACAACAACAACGGTTATCGCAAAATAATGACGTATCAGCGTCACCATCTGTTGGACGCTCTTCAACACCGCCATCACCCGGCGGTCGCGCCCAAATAGTGGACGAAAACCCCCTACATCCCAGGCTACCTGATGAAGAGATGATTAGTCAACAGCAGCCTTCCCCCCTTCTGGTGGGATGGACTTCGGGTACAAGACTCACGACCGTAACGCGGGTGCGGTACATGCTGCTTCCGGACGATAGCCCGGGAGAAGCCGCCGCAATCGTGTGAGACCCCATGAACGATGGGTTGAAAACCGGAAAATACTCAAATATTTTTCAAAATGAAAACTAAACTAAGTTTTTCACCGGCAAGGAAATCTCGGGAGAGAACCTGACCCGATACTAATACTATTCAAGCTAATGGACAACTCCGCGCTGCACTTGGGGGACCCCCAAAGCGCATCAATGAGCTTAAGAGCAGCTTCCTCCTTGTAGAGGTGAAGGATGAGGAGCAAAGTAGGAACATTAAGAACCTAAAACAACTAAACAAAATACCTGTAAAAGTTGATGAGCACCCTACTCTCAATACGATACAAGAAACTATATATTATAAAAACAGACCAAAACACTCCGACGACGCTATTCTTACTGAACTCGGGAATCAGCAAGTCACGAAGATATACAAACGACGGCGAAGCGGAGTTGAGTTCACTGGTGTCTACATCCTCATCTTCAAGCTCTGTTCTCTGCCTTCTGATGTCCACATTGGCTGGACACAGTGCTGGGTTCGAGAATACATCCCTAATCCCAGATGCTGCTACAACTGCCAAAAGTTTGATCATGGAAGTGATGTGTGCCGATTGAGGAACGTCAAAAGTACATGCTTCCGCTGTGGTAAGGACGCACATGGCCACAATTGTGACCGACCTGCTGATTGCGCCAACTTCAGAGGACCATCCTGCGTCATCACGCTAATGCTTCTATTACAGACTCGGAAAGTAGATACTCGTTGTTCAAGCAAGAGAACGCCTTTCCTACCCTACCCTGAACCCAATAGACAAGTAACTGCCAAATTTATACGCCCGCTTACTAGCTTTGCTGCAGTGACAGCGGGAACACCTGTAACCAGGGTTCCTTCTTACCTACAACGCAATACCCTTCATCCTCCTCGAAATCGAGGAAGCCCACGACGACAGTCATTTGCACAGTCCGGAAACTTGGAAATGCCGCTGCAGATACCTTCCCTCACTCACACCTCGCCTCGTCCATCACTTGCTGATCGACGTGCGATGGAAGTCCCAGACCTGAATCTGGACGACGACCTGCCTTCATTGGAGGCAGCACCACATAAAAAAACGCTGCTATCTCAACGCGCTCCTCACCAGCCACGCAAGACATAAGCCCGAGATCTGACTCCAGCGTTTAAACCCACCTCACTCCAAGCCCAACCAAGATTACCATTGGTAACCGCGCAGCCTAGCCAGATTGCTGCTCAACTCGATGTCATTCTGGTGCCTTCATTTGGGCACCAAATGCCCCTTCGCCTCTGCCTCGCTTAGCCGCTCCGCACTATAATCCTAAGGGAAATGCGCCGAGCACAGTATTGAGTGATACCCACCCTACCTCATCATCGCCTCAGGTCGGAGAAACTTGCTTGCCGCTTACCAGCGCTAAGCGCACTGGCTCCGACCTGGACGATGATCCAAGCGAAAGTGATCCTTCGTTGACTCCTAGCTAAAAGAGAAGCTCCAGCGACACTCGTCGAGCGCGGCCGACCGGCCGTGAGTGACACAGTCTACAAAAGCGATATATAATTAGACCTTATCAACTCAAGCCTACACCTTGAATTTCTCTAACCTAAACCACAATGTCTGATACCCTCGTTCATCATCGGAACATTAGAGGATATCGTGCTAACTCTGCTGAACTATTGAAATCAACCCAAACCTATTATCCAATGGTGGTTTGTCTCCAGGAAACCCTTCTGCGGCTGTACAAACCATCTTTTCTCAGTGGGTATAAAGCCCACATCACCTCGCCCACTGCCGATGCTCGACCGGGCACTGGCCTGGCTACAAAAGTAAATCAAACAATCACATGCACTTCAATCCCTCTACAAACAACTCAGCAAGCTCAGGCTCACAGAGTTGGCCTATTAGTAGGTTACTATTAGTAGGTTACTAATAGTAGGTTACTATTAGTAACCTATATATTTCCCCAAATGAACTAATTTCATGCGCACTTCTTACTAACCTGATAGGTAAACTTCCTGCGCCCTACCTTCTTGTAGGTGACCTTAATGCTGAACACGCCCACTGGAGGGGGGGGGAGGTACAGCTGATGAATGTGGAGGGCACGTCGAAGCATTCTTTCTGTCTTCTGATATTGAGCTTCCTAGTACCGGAGACCCGACGCACTTCCATACCCAGCCAACCTTGTTATTGGCTATTGACTTATCTTTCTGCTCTCCAAACCTCTCCCCAGACCTTGGTTGGCAAGTGCTGGAGAAGCCCTACGGGAGTGACCATTTCCCCATCAGTATCACTACTTTCCATCCTGAAGATACTTTTACCGCTTGCCGATACATAATGCGTAAAGCCGACTGGCAATCGTTCTCCGCTTATACAACAACACCCCTACAACCTCAAGATTTATCCTGTGACGAGATGGTAAAAAACTTTAATAGTACCCTCCTTCACGCTGCAGATCGCAGCATCCCTATAACCAAGGGAACACCACGTAAAATTAGGACACCCTGGTGGGGTGGCCTGTGTGCCATAGCAAAACGACAAAGGAAGCGTGCATTCAATCGATACCGGCGCACCAAAGCAGTTGCAGATAAAATTACGTTCAGACGATAAACTGCAAAAGCACGAAATACATACTTCCTATCCAGGAAAGAATCGTGGCAAAACTTCGTATCGTCCATTAATGTCAACACACCCATGTCTAAAGTGTGGTCCTGCATAGGAAAAAATGACTGGGAAGTACTGTTCACACCCCCCAACCTTAAGGATGATGGGAACGACCCACACCGATTCTCAAGAAGTCTCTGAACTCTTTGCAACACACTACTCCTCCGACAGCTCGGATTCTGGGTACAGCCCTACTTTCCGTATCACAAAACGTATGCAGAACAAAATGATGTTTACTTCTCCATAAATTCTCTTATACCTTACCAAGAGCTGATCACGGTACGTTAAATCCTTGGTGCAATTCACACCTCCGTCTCTTCTGCTCCTGGCGAAAATCAAACCTCCCACGAGATGCTCCGGCACCTACATCCCTCTGCATTTTCCTATTTGTGTCTTATTTACAACTCAGTCTGGTCTACCCGCTCCTATCCTGATCAGTGGAGGGAGGCAGTGGTTCTGTCATTCGAAAACCTGGTAAGCCTATCGATGAATAGACCAGCTACCGCCCTATAGCTCTCACCTCGTGTGTAGCGAAGGTTCTGGAGAAAATTGTGAATGCCCGACTGACACGGCACCTAGAAGCGAACTCACTCCTCTCCCCATTACAATTCGGATTTCGAAAGATGCTATCAGCGTAGGACGCATTATTACGCCTTGTGACTGATATTCATGTGGCCTTGGACCGCAAGCAACACACTGTTTGCGTTTTCTTTGACCTCGAGAAGGCAAATGATACAACCTGGCGTTATGGCATCCTCCGCGAGTTTCATCGGATGGAATTCCGGGGTCACTTAGCATTTTTCATCCGGAACTTCCTCCGGCGGAGAGTCTTCCGGGCCAAAATCGACAATCACCTTTCGGACATACATACCCAAGATGAGGGAGCTCCCCAAGGTAACGTCTTTTCGTTTACTCTATTCGCGATTGCCATCAATGGGATCACGGGGGTGATCCCTCCCTCCATGGATGGGTCACTGTAATTGACGACTTTGAGATATACGCATCGGCGCCAGTTGTGTCCCTACTACAACGTAAGCTACAGAGTGCAATTGCCCAGGTGGTTGCCTGGACAGAATCTCGAGGCTTTAAAATATCTATAAACAAAACATGTGCACTTCATATCCATCGGTCTTGCACACACACGAAACCAGACCTCAGACTTTATGGAGAAATTATCCCTTTCCTACCTACAGTCCGCTTACTAGGACGAATATTCGACCAGAAGCTAACCTGGAAGTACCACGTGCAGCAGCTTAAGATGGACTGCTTACAGCGATTTGTCATTCTTTGGATCGCATCGCACTTCACCTAAGGTGCAGATAGAATAACATCTTTACGACTTTACCGCGCTATCATCCGGTCTAAACTGGACTACGGGAGCGTGATCAATGGCTCCGCAAAACCAAATATTCTCAAAACACTGGAACCAGTTCACAATGCCGCTCTTCGTGCTTGTACTGAAGCTTTCCGCTCCTCTCCTATTGTCAGTCTTCTTTGTGAAACTGGTGAGCCTAGTCTTGCCCTGCGACAAGAGCAAATTGACCTCCAATTTTATTGCCATGTTCTTGCTCGCCCCACCTCCCCTACGCGTACCACAATCCGACAGCGCCATCCCAATCTTGCTCCTTCATCGAGCTTCTCAAAACGCATCGAGCTCCTCACTGCTGAGCTTGGACTACCGTACATCATGGTGGACCCTCTCCCACGAGATGCTATTTCCATCTGGCGTTTACTCACTATTTTACTGGCCGAAAGGCAAATGTTGCACCCTAAAATCTACGAGCTATTTTTTATAGCCCATGCGGGGACTCATCACGCTGATAGCTTACACATCTTCGCTGATTGATCAAAATACGACGATGCAGTGGGCTGTGCAGCGGTGCTCCCCGGGCGCGTCGTCACTAGGAAACTTCCGCCATCGGCGTTAGTTTTTACTGCTGAACTCACGGCCATTGCCGATGCCCTCTTGGCGGCTGATACTCTTCCAGATGCCAATATCTCGATCTTCAGTGATTCGCTCAGTGCCCTTCAAACCCTGGAGATCTTCAACAATTGCCACCCTGTTGTTGCAGCAATCTTGCGCTGGCTTGTGCGACTGTCTTCCAGAAGCAAGAACGTTCGTTTGTGCTTGGTTCCGAGCCACTGTAGGGTGGTGGGAAATGAGCTGGCGGACGAAGCGACGCGAAGAGCTGCAGCGGCGCCTGACCCAGCAGAACAGCGTCCACTCCCATATAAAGCTTTTTTACCCAGCGAATAAAAGAGCTGTGCGAAATAAATGGAACATGGAATGGTCTGATGTTCCTGTGAGAAATAAATTGCGTACTATTGAAGACACACATATACCCTGGGTCTTATCAAGCAACTGATCTCGACGGACTGAGGTAACTCAATGCCGATTGAGAATTGGGCGTAGCAGACTAACGCACGGACACCTAATGGAGGCGTCGCCACATTCTTACTAGCAGACTAACGCACAGACACTTAATAGAGGTGTCGCCACCTTCTTACTCCATACACAGATAAATGTGAAATGCTTGAGAAGAACAATTAATTATTACAGTCCGCGGATTACTGGCACAAAGGGTGAGGGTCGCGTCGAGGCTGGTCGAGATAAGTCGAAACACGTTGAGGCGAGTTGAGTTGGTCGCGACGAGCCGAGACTGGCCGAAATGATTTGAGACAAGCCAAGACGAGCTGAGACGAAGGCTCTCGGGGGACCCGGGGAGCTCGGGAGGATCCGGGGACTTGGATTACCCTCCGGGATTCATTGGGCTCTTTTAGGACCCCAGAGACCTCTGCCCCCTCCCCTCACTCTATCCTCTTGAACAATAAGTAGAGGCCTCCGTGTTCTCTGCGGAGCTTCGCGCACTCGAACTAGCCATCTCTATTGCAAAAACACATCGCTTCCCCAAATACGTCGTATTCTCAGACAGTCTGAGTGTCCTCACCCAGCTTAAAACACTGCACTACGAACACCCAGGTCTACGTAAAATGAAGCACGATCTCTTTGTGGTGACCGAGACGGGTCAGGCAGTGGAATTCTGCTGGATCCCCGAGCACGCGGGAAGAAGAGGAAACGAACTTGCGGACTCGCTTGCTAAACTGGCATCTGCTCGCCAAGAACAATTTTTCGCAATACATTACCGGGACTGGTTCCCTATCATCTACTCCCATATAACCTCCCGATGGGATGAAATGTGGTAACAGAATGGACAAAAAATGCTTTCAGTCAAACCCTCAGTCGGAGAATGGGAAACAAAGTTCATCACCAGAGAAGACCAAGTGTTCATCAACCGCTTGTGCACGGGACACACGTGGATAACTCACGACCACCTGATGGATGTCGACATAAGACCAAACGCGCCACCTTGCCCCTGTTGCCACCAAGTGGCTATCAGCGTGAAACACTTACTGATGGATTGCAACGCACTGGCGGCAGCCCGACGAGCGTTCCTAGATTCCCCGTGCAACCTTCAAAGCCTACCCACGGACCCAACCTACCGTTGAAAGCTCATCGTTCTCGGAAAACACACCGGACTATACGGAGCTGTTTAAACATCAAACACCTGTGCAAATGAGGTGTTTGAGGTTTAGACAAATGAGGGGGAGTCTGCATTAACTTCGCTTTGGGACTCCGTTGGAACATGGAAGCAAATACAAACAAACAAACTTACCTGAATAAATAAATTGTATTTATACAACAAAACCGCGTAGCTGTAAATATTGTGTTGCGTTGCTGTCGGAACTGAATTTGCCCGTATAGCCACTGGCCTTGTACTAATCTCGACGATGCTACATGTACGCACTAGAGTGCGTACATATCACTCTTAAGTTCTAAAGGATTGGAAGCGGAGGTCAGTTTCTTCTTAGCGTTTTTCTTATGCGCACTAACGTGCGTCTGAAATCGTTGAAATTTTCAACTTTTCCTAACTTTATAAGCGTTGTTTTGTTTTTTCCTCGCACACTTGGGCGTGCGAGCCTACTGGAAGCAAAGATCATCGAGCCCTACGAGGGAGCCTATTATGACTCGTGTTGAGGTTCATATCAAAATCACGCCTCTACAAACCCTCATGTGCGTGACTGTAGTACGAATGATGTTAAGAGGAAGGAGATGTTTGTGAAGAGGAAGTTTGATGTTTTGGCGCTGAGTGAGACGAAATTGAAAGGTAACTGAGACTGTGAGTTTGGTGTGGAGGAAGTTTGGGCCCGAGAAGGGGTGGTTTTGATATCGATTGATAGGTTGGCGAGAGTTTTAGAGGTCAATTCAATGTAGTGGTACTGGGTGACCTTAATGCGAGAGTTGGAGATACAGTGGTGGAAATTGTGATAGGAAGGTATGGCGTTCCCGGTAGAAATGACTGTGGAGAAAACCTGTTAGGTCTGTGTATGGAGCAGGAGTTGGTGGTCGGGAACAGTTTGTCCAAGAAGCGAGATATCTACAAGTACACATAAGTAAGGATGACCCGTGGTGCAATGGTGGAGAGAGCGCTGCTGAATTTTGTGCTGATATCGAGGAGAGTGGTGGGGAGGCTGCTGGCTTTGCGGGTGTTGAGAGGGGAGGGTGGATGAGTGTGTGACCATCTGCTGGTGGAAGGTAGATTAAGATTGGAGCAGAGGAAGAAGGGCAACAAAAGAGTGGGAGGAGGAAGAGAGGTATCGAAAATGTGTGAACTGAGTGTGAGAAACAGAGCTTAGGAGTTCCAACAGGCGTTGAGAGAAGAATATGACAACGTGAGAGGACAGGACTTGAGAGATGTGGAGGAAGAATGGGAGATGTTTGGAGATGCGTTGCTGAGATGTGCGAAGAATGTGTGTGGTCCACGCCGTGTGGGTGGGTGCAGAAGGAAAGTAGCAAGTGGTGGAACGAGGAGGTTAAACTGGCGGGGACACGGATAAGAGAAGCGGTTGCAAGTGAAGTCGAAGGTGGCCTAGAAAGGCTATGAAGAGAGGAGAAACGAGTTGAAGCGGGTGGTGAGGAGAGCCAAAAGGGATGCTGATGCCAGTTGGGGCATACGGTTGTGCCAGAATTTTGAGAACAAAAAGATGTTCTGGAAAGAGGTGAAAGAAGTGAGAAAGGGAGAGACCGGAAAGGAGGAAGTGGTGAAAGATGAAAACTGCCAGTTGTTGTTGGAAAGTGGTGATGTACGGAGAAGTGTGGTTTTAGGAGTGGTAGAGGGTGCGCCGATCAGATTTTTTCAGTGAGACTGGCCTGTAAGAAGTACTTTGTAATAGGAAAGGACGTGTTCTGGGCTTTCTTGGATCTATAGAAGGCATACGACAGGATTGACAGGGAAGCGCTGTGGAATGTGTTGCGTTTTTTTGGAGTGGGCGGACATTTGTTGGAAGCGGTGCAGAGTTTTCATGTTGGCTCGCGCCCTACGGGGGAGCCTATTATGACTCGCGTTGAGGCTCTGGTGGAAATGAGGCCCAAATCCAATCAAATTCCATGTTGGCAGCCGAGCATGTGTCAGAGTGGGAAGTGAGGTGAGTGATTGGTTCTCAATGAAAGGTTGACTGATGTCTCCCTGGCTGTTCAATATCTATCTGGACACTTCTCCCAAAGGTCGCCGTTTATCTGAAAGGTGTACTAAGGGCGATGGTCTAGAACCCTATAGATCAGAGAAAAAACACACACCCAGACGATAAATCCTACATCGATATGACTATTCGACAGCTTCAGGTGAGAAATAAATGCTGATCATTGATAAAGAGCCCAGAGTGGCACTGTTACCAAGGATCAAGATAACACAAGAAAGGGAGGTCGAAGTCATTACTTTTGTTTCGCCAAGATGCTCGTGTCGATTTTCGGAGTGAATAGTTATGTTTTCGTATAAATGATAAACATGTGTAAACCCCAACTATATATAAATGTGTCAAAATCTATTATCAACAGATAAAAAATATATCTGATAAATCTTTGTTTGCAATATCATAGATTCAACTCGAATGATTATCATTGAAATGCATATATGCACCATGACTTGCGATGAATTGCAATACAGCGCCTCTTGCCTTACGTTGAAATTGTGATAGAAATTGTTCCAGTTTAAAGGTATACCCAAATATTGAGGCGGGAAATGCGGTAATCGTCTCTGCCTGAATACGTGGACTTCTCCAACTATCGCACAAAACAGCCCCTTGTACGATGTAGAAATTGCAGATATGCAACATCCCTTGCATCGAAATGCACTACAACACGTTTTGCCTTGCATTGAAAATGTGATAAAAATTCTAATACCTAAGCTATCGTAGATACATATCTCAACTCCAAACAGGAGCCGAAGCAAGAGTCTACAGCTTCTCATATGACACACTGAAACCGCGCTACGGTGACATTGTGGCGTAAAATGCGGCATTCTCCTCTTGCTTGGTGTGGATGGATGATTATTCATTTTATAGATCATTAACACTTTATAAGCTTTGCGCAGAGGCAGTATCGTAACCAATGACGGACAACTAACTGAGTTTGAAATTAACGTCGCATACTGTTCTTCGCGTCTAAGCTCCAAAGTTTACAAGTTTCCAGGGTATAGAAACTTTTTTTTTGCTGTATCAAAATAAGAGCCGGTCACCGATCTAAGCCGAATATCGCTCCGAGACCGAACATCGTCTCGTAAAGGTTAAAGTTTTCAACTAAATTGGAGAGATCGACTACCATCTCTTTAGAGCGGGGGATACCCCCTGGGGGTATTCCAGGCTCACCCGCCTTCCCGTGGTGTCCTCGTTATCCACCAACATTAATTTGTCCCTTTGTGTAAATACGTTTTGAGTTCAAAGTTCCCTCCACCTTCCCCCCATTCAGTTTGTATCTACACCCCCCCCCTTGGTGAACAAAGAGGTGAGCCCCCCACTGACATCGGGGTTTGTGAATCTAGAATCGAAACCAATTGAAATTAAAAAAAGCAACAAAAAATCGGTAAAAAAAAAATGTGAATAACTTTAAAAAACTTTACAAAAAATCTAGCTTTAAGTATAATTTTAAGAAATTCAGTGTATATATTCGTATATACAACAGAAATAAACTTAAAGAAGGCCCCACCTTCTTTAGCCAGAACCCCGGGTAGAAACCGGGGATCAAATAATGGGCAGAACCATGCTCTATCGGAGAGGGGCTGACGGCCCCTCCAGAGCGTCGCACTCAAACAAGTCTGTAAGAAAGAAAGACGAGCCCCTAAGAAATTTCTCATC
>SDVV010007349.1:0-17834 GCA_016164225.1 Gammarus roeselii
TATTTTTTATTTATTTATTTATTTATTTATAAATTTTCAAAAAGTTTGCTCCGATTGATAGATTTTTTTTCGTGTGTGTAACTTGAAAAGCTTGGCACTGAAATCAGACTTGTGTTCTGTCCTCAGTTAATACTTGTCTTTGTACTTGTAGGGCTTTTACTGGTCTGGAGCTTCAAAAACAGTTGAATAGTGACCAATTTTTGCAAAAAATAGTGACTAAATAGTGGATTTTGTGATAAAATAGTCATCTAAATATTACTAATAATATAATTAAAAATGTGACACTATGTGACTGAATGATATTTTTGTATTGTTTGTCTACTAGCACGATGAATTGCAACTGAATACTTCAGTTGAACGTAAAGAAATCCCTTTAAGTATGCTATTGTATTGATTATTTTTTGAGAAAAAATACAATAAAGAATATCGAGTAAATAATTAGCGTTATTGAAAAAACAAATTGATTTTTTTTCAATGAAGACCCACTCGGGACCCTCCCCAAATCAATCTGAGATTATTTCTTTGCTTTCTCTTTGTAAGTGTATTTACTATAGTATTATGACAATATTTTATGCTGTCCATTTTCAAGAGTAAATTTTTATTATACAATCCTTTTTTTCCATTGTTACCTATAGATGCTCATTTCATAAAAGAAATTAGGGCACTCATTCCCTCCTTAGGTTCAAGTGAGGCATGACTGCTTCTCGGTGACTCAAGGTTGTTGAGTGTTTTAGCTAGTTTGCATGGTTGGGAACCCCAGAAATACCAGTTCGTGTAGTAAATGGCCAAATAATTTCAACACTTTCCCTGCTGAGGAAGATTCAGATTTTTTATAAACTAAATCAAAATAGTTTGTGTTAAAAGTCATCAGGGACAAAATCTAAAAATAGTGATTTTTCAATGCAAACAGTGACTTTTAGTGACTTTTTAGCACTTTCATGTAGAAATAATGCCTTCTAGTGACTTGACCCCCAAAAAGAGTGACTTTTAGTTGAAATAGATCTTGTGTAACCTAATCAATGTAATTATTTTTTAGCGACCGTAATACAAACACTTTCCTTATTTATTTAGACGTCGATGCCGGGCATGAAGCGCGACTGTGGTGGCGCTGCGGGTATTCTTGGTGCCTTCCATCTTGCCGTCACCGCGGGCTTCGAACAGAACCTACACGCGGTATTCTGTCTCGCTGAGAACGCCGTGAGCAACACCGCCACCCGGCCTGACGACATCCACACGCTCTACTCGGGCCGCACTGTGGAGATCAACAACACGGATGCGGAGGGTCGTCTGGTGCTGGGTGATGGTGTGGTGTACGCCCTCAGGGACCTAGAATGCGGCACTATCCTCGACATGGCTACTCTAACAGGGGCTCAGGCCACAGCCACAGGTGAGCACTGTGTTGAGAGTAACAGTTGTTGGGAGAACGCAAGTTTCTCTAATGGTTCTTATGGCTTTTGTCATTATGTGCGATTTTGACAGTCGTGACTTTTACCAGCAGATAATCAACCTTCCTTAACATTCTGTTACCAGTAAATGTCCACCGACCTGAGGATTATCAGTTTGTATTGAATTATGCAACGATAATAAGGATTTTTATGGAAGGTAATTGAATGTGAAATGAAACAATATTTTCTCTGGGAAAAGTTCCAAATGGACGAATACATCTTGACGTCTCATCTTGTCTAATTGGTCAGTTTGTTCAATTATTAACTTTGTGATACGGACACAAAACTACTTGTTAAATGTCCTACTCCAAAAAAAATTGTAGTTGAAATTACAGACTTATTTTCATTTAGTTTCAAAAATAATTATTTTACCCTGAAGTATACCTACGCATTCATTAAAACAAATGAGAAAAAAAAACACTTGACATAACTGGTTACAGCGATTTTTTATGGAAATCATTGCTGCGATCATTTGCTAGCACCATACATAGGAACTGCTTATATTTCGCTGCATAGCTAGAAGTCTTAGAATCTTCACCTGCAAGCCTAGAGTTTTGTGCCTCTGGTGCCCTACGACGAAGCATGAAGAGGCTAACGCCCAAGCTCTGTTGTGTAACGTCCCGTAATCTAACCGTCTATGCCCCTGCAACCCTTGGATGACTTTCCTGCATGCCTTGGTCTCACTATTTCTTTTATACGCATATGATGCGTTCCCTACAACTATCATGATTATTGATCTTCCTAACTCACCATTGCGGCGGCAGGCAAGTTCCACGCGGCAGTCTTGACCAACTGCGAGGAGTTCGAGGAGAGCGCGGTGTTGGCGGGCCGAGCGTCGGGTGATCTTGTGCACCCGATCCCATACACGCCTGAAATGCACTTCAGCGAGTTCGCCTCCGCAGTGGCTGATATGAAGAATTCTGCCGCAGTAAGTAAAACGCGATGCATTTTTTTGATTTCATTGATATGGTCAGTAATTAAGTTGGAGCAGCACATATGTCACTTGGCTAGAGGCCATGCTAGAATAATACCTGAACTCTCTATGAGCGCTGTCCCTAGAGACCAGGGTATTGGAAGGTTAAGAAGTAAATAATGGGGTACTTGCTACCGTACTCCTTTGCATGTCATAACAAAAGTCAAATAAGGGTTAAACGAGAGGACTAGGGATTCCCTGCTATGGAATTTCCTCTTTCTAGAACAATCGAGGGGAGAATAGGCCCACGCCTCTCCTAAGTCTATTGTTTGGGTCTCTGAATATGCCTGGTTGTAGTACGGATGAAGCAAAGTGAATAGAGATTTTCGAGATGATTATGAGAATGAAGTGTTGGCGCGGAGTGAGACGAAGTTGAAAAATAAGGGCGAGTATGAGTTTATTGTCTTAGTGGGAGGAAGTCGACTCTGCATGGAGGAATGTTGGGCACGAGAATGTGTGGTGCTGTTATCGAATGATCGGTTAGCTATAGCTTTACGGAATGGAAGAAAGAGTCCTCTAGATTGATGTGGGTCAAGGTTAAGTTAGGTATAGAAAGATGAATGCTTGCGGATCAGGTAGCGGGAGGAGTGAAGAGGAGAGGAAGTATTTTTGGATTAATCTGAGTTAGTCTATTGGGAGTTCTGTGGATCAATACAACGCGGTGGTACTAGGAGACCTAAAAGCGGGAGTTGGAGACGTATTGGTTGGGAATGTGTTAGGAAGGTATGGCGTTCTAGGTAGAAATTACTGTGGAGAGTCCAGATAGGTTTGACCATGAAACAGGAACTGGTGGGTAGAAGCAGCTAACTTGATCAAGAAACGAGATGCCCGAAAGTAGACGTGAGTAAAGACCGCCCGTGGTGCAGTGGTGGATACAGCGCTGATGGATTTGGTATTGAGCAGTGGCGAGGCTGTTCGATGTTGAATGGGGAGGGTGAAGAAATGCCAGATAATATATTGGTAGGAGGAATATTAACAGTTGATCTGAGCGGAAGGGGCTCGATAGAGTGGGACTTGAAGAAACGGGTAGTTGAAATGACTGAATTAAATGCGGAAGGCAGAGCTGGGAAGTTCCAGCAGGCGTTGAAAGAAAACTTTGGCATTGTGTGAGGGCTAGGTTTAGGGAATGCTGAGAAAGCATGCGACACGTACAGGAATGCTGTCTTTAGGTGTGCGGGAAATCTGTGTGGTCTTGGTGGGTCGGTTATTATTAGCGGAACGATGAACCTGTAATAGCGGTTGCCCAGAAGAGAAATGCTTTCAAGGAATAGTTGTAGGCAAGGGCGGTGGACGGACACTGATGCTGTGGTATTTTCGATTGTACGATTTTTTCAAAGATGTTTTTAAATGAAGTGGAAACGGTGAAGTAACAGGTGGTAATTAAACGACCGGTTGTCGTTGAAGAGGGGTGAATGTTGAGATGTCAGGGGGCTAACATTGTTGCTGTGGTGGTGCACGAATGTCGGTTCTGGGAGCAACCATTTCTGCAGGCATTACTAAGGAAGAAGTATAGGTACTGAAAACAGTTCACCCCGTGTTTGTATGGCGTTGCGACTGAATATTGCAAGTGGACTGGTGTAACGGTAGTCGTATGGTTGTAGTGGCTACTGAATCTGTTTTGTGCTGTTGTTGCCTTTGCGGTGGTGGAGTCACGACCGGCGTATAACACGGTAGCCCAGATACGTAAAGTGTGTGAGAGGATGAAGCTCCGATTGAACGTTGGTAAAAGTAAAGTAGTGAGGTGCTCGAGGACTGCCGATGCGAGCAGAATTAGTGCCCTCCTAAATGGAGAGTTTACAAGTGTTGGGAGAAGTTCAGTGTTTTTAGTATCTGTGATCCCATGTGGAGAAGACAGAACTAATGGAAACTGAGGTGAAGTCGCGAGTGAAGGAGGGGTGTAAAGTGTTGGGTGCACTGAGGAGCGTAATGAGCTGCAGGACGTTGGGGATGGAAGCAAAGAGAGGTCTGTATGAGGGTGTCACTGTCCCAACTGTGCTGTACAGAGCTGAGACTTGGGAGGTGAGAGCAGAGGAGAAAAAAAGATTGAATGTTTTCGAGATGAAATATTTAAGTAGCATGGCTGGAGTGTAGCTGAGAGACAGGTTCACTAACGATGTGGTTCGAATCAGAACGGGGATAGTGAAGAAGTTAGAGGACAGAGTTGATCCTCGTGTTCTGAGATGGTTCGGGCACATGGTGGGAATGGATGAAGGGAGATTGGTGAAAAGGGTGTTGAAGGCAGAGGCGAGCGGACGTGGGGCTAAGGGAGACCGAAGTTTGGGTGGATGGATGGTGTGAAGCAGGCGTTAGGGGTGACAAGGGTGTTGAAGGCAGAGGTGAGCGGACGTAGGGCTAGAGGGAGACCGAAGTTTGGGTGGATGGATGGTGTGAAGCAGGTGTTAAGAAGGAGAGACCTGAGTGTGGAGGTAGCGAGATAGCGTGCACTGGATAGGCGTGAACGGAGGATGATTGTGAACGGATGAGTTTTGCTGCTGCCTTGATGTGCTTTCCCGCCCTAGGCACGTCGTTGAGAGGCGGGAGGGGGGAGGCGATCATCGTGACGCGGCAGGGGTAAACCAGTCACGCTGTCGGGCCCTGCTGCCGACACTGACCTCGAACCGCACTCATGACCCGGAGGGTGTGTTGCGGGGTTCCCGGTCGGACTCTTAAGCGCAAAAGGGCTAAGGTGTGCGAGTGTGAGGTGCACCCCCCTTGCTGGGAGATTTCGTCCTAGTGGCTGTATCTGTATCAGATTAGCGAGTGTCGAAGCTTTTTAGTGCACTGGAGTCAAGATACGCACAGACATGTGCATGTTGCGAGCCTTACGGCGAGTGGAAGCCTCTGTATTAGACTACACCCCTAAGATAATTTATGTTGTCACGCGAGCGCACCCATAGAATACGCACCGACGTGACATCATGACTAAGGTATTCAGGTGGGATGGCGAGGCACGACGTTGTGACGCCCTCGACTGTATTGGGCGTGCCCCAGCGCCGCAAACCTAGATCTGTAGGGGTACCTCATCCTTGACGGATCCT
This sequence comes from Gammarus roeselii, assembly GCA_016164225.1. Taxonomy (NCBI): domain Eukaryota; kingdom Metazoa; phylum Arthropoda; class Malacostraca; order Amphipoda; family Gammaridae; genus Gammarus; species Gammarus roeselii. The sequence continues at coordinate 5,457 of SDVV010007349.1, forward strand.
GTACTTCTACCTCTGGTGGGTGACTCTGTTTGTCTGTCCTAGCTCAAGTGTTTTTGTATCTATTTATGCTTATGTGTATTATCTGTAGGTTTGGGTATGATGGTGTAACGAGAACTAAAGCATATGTATATTTCAGTAGGTTCTACTTGGACTGCGAGTCGGTTGGTGGTAGTAGACCGGGTCATCAATCTTGTTGACAAATTGTGTTCCCCTCACACCAAAAGTATGTTCGAAAGGAAAGACCTTGGTTTCCTCATGCAGAAAGGGATTAGGTGCTGTCTCTGTACAGCCCGTTGCGATGCGTACGGCTCTGTTCTGTATTCTTTACACAGAGTTTGCTGGAGCAAGGTCCAAGAACCAGGCAGTGTTAGAATCTGTCTGATGAATAGTTTGAAGGGGGTTATTGCTTTTTTGAAACGTTCGTAGGGAGTTGTGGTAAGGCCACGAAGTACGTTGTCTAATTTTAGCTTTGGTGCTTAAGTTTGTGTGGGGTTTGAAAATTTAACTTTGGTGCTGAAGTTTGTGTGGGGTTCGATCAGTGTTCCTGTATTATATATATGTTACAAGGATCCCCTCTCCCCTAAGCATCTGTTAAATTCACGGGCCAATCGGGGTCAGGGCCCGTCAGAGAGAAAATCTCGAATTTTCTTCCTCGACCTGAATTGGCTTGACTCCTAATTCAACTCGTTTGCTTAGTTCAAATTCCCTCTTAACAGCTCATCCAATGGTCGATCTCTACGTGGATGGAGTGGTCAGGGAGGTGAACGCTAGTGTGTCGGGTCGAGGTCTTGTGTTGTTGGGAGCGAATGGGCGGATTTGGCAGGTGAGGTGAGTGTTGCTGCTTGCGGATGATACGGCACTGGTAGCAGATAATTAGTAATTGTGTAGCCTAGCATTGAAGTTTGGTAAAGTTTGTGGGAATAAGAAGCTGCTAATCAGTGCGGGAAAATTTGAGGGAATGAAATTTTTGAGGGAATGAAATTTTTGAGGGAAGACAATGCGAGTGGAATCAGTGTCCGCCTATATTAAGAGTTATTAGCGGAAGTCTCCCCCCTAAAGCTACTGGTTCACGGGGTCACGATCCAACCCGGGGGGGTGGGGGGAGAACACCCTTTTTTCCTTTCGGACTCTTTTATTCTTCACTATCTCTCCTTCTCTACCCTTTCCTGGTGAGGCTTTCACCTTGTTTACTCCTTTTACTTCGTTTGTTTTGTTGAAACTCCATTAACTTATCTCTCTTCTTCTCGTGACAATTTTCCTCCATAGTTTTTATTTATTTTTTAAGCATTTCTCTTGCTTTATATATTTATTTTATTAATTATTTTCTGTTTTTTATCTCCTTGTTTCTCTTTTTTGGGGCATTTCTCTTATACAGATGCAGACACTAGGCCGCATCCCCCAGAAAGTGGGGTGGCCCGACGGCTCAGCGCACCTCACACCCTCATACGCTCACACTCACGTAACTTAGTCCTTTTGTGCTAAAGGGTCCGACCGGTACCCTCGCAACATACATTCTGGGTCACGAGTGCAGTCCGAGGATCCGTCGTCAGCAGCAGGGCTCGACAGTTTTCACTGGTTTACCCCCGCCGCGTCATAATGGCCGGATCTCCCCACCCACGACCATCCCGACAGCGGGATGCCAAGGACGGGAAAGCACATCAGAGCAGCGTCAAAATCAATCATTCACAACCACTCTCCACTCACGCCTGTTCATTGCACGCTCTCTCGCCACCTCCACATTCATGTCTCTCCTTCCTGACGCCAGCTTCACACCATCCATCCACCCAAACTTCAGTCTACCTCTAGGCCTGCAACCAGTCGCCTCCGCATTCATCACCCTTTCCACCAATCTCCCTTCATCCATCCTCTCCATGTGCCCGAACCATCTCAGAACACGCGAATCCACTCTGTCCTCCAACTTTTTCACCATCCCTGTTCTGATTCGAACCACATTGTTGGTGATCCGGTCTCTCAGCGGTACTCCATCCATGCTCCTCAAACATTTTATCTCGAAAACATTCAACCGTCTTCTATCCTCTGCTCTCACCGCCCAAGTCTCAGCTCCGTAGAGCACATATGGGACAACGACATCCTCATACAGCCCTCTCATTGCTTCCATCCCCAACGTCCTACAGCTCATTACACTCTTCAGTGCACCCAACACTTTACATCCCTCCTTCACTCGTGCCTTCACTTCAGTTTCCACTAGTTCAGTTGTCTCCACATGGGAGCCCAGATACTTTCAACACTGAACTTCCTCCAAGAGCTCTCCATTTACCCCTAGGGGGACACAAATTTTGCTCGCATCGACAGTCCTCGAGCATCTTATTACTTTACCCACACTCACGTTCACTCGAAGCTTCCTTCTCTCACACACACTACCAAACTCAGACACTAGCCTACATAGCTTCTCTTCTGAATCCGCGACCAGGGCCGTATCATCCGCAAATAGCAACTGGCCCAGCTGCCCATTCGCTTCCAACAGCTCAAGTCACGACGCGGCATACTCGCGTTCACCTCCCTGACCACTCCATCCATATAGAGGTTGAACAGCCAGGGAGACATCACGCAGCCTTGTCTCAGTCCCACTTTCACTGTGACTCGCGTTGAGGCTCTGGGGGAAATGAGGTTCAAATCAAATCACAACCGGCGCGTTCCGCTCCACTCCAATCGAATCCCTTAACGTGCTCGCTAACGAACTTCCGCTCCGGCGAGACAAATTTTCCCTACAATACTATTTTAAGACTAGAAGTCTAATCAACAACCCTGCAATCAGCCACATCACCAACATATCCGATGAGCGCCTTTTTGCGGCTAAAAAGAATATATGCCCACCGTTTTCCCTACGTGTAGACAACCTGCTGACCTCGCTAAACATCAATCGTAAAGCTATTAAGCCTTCATTTTCCTACCGAATCCTTCAAATCAACACACCAACATGGATGATCAACCCACCACCGTTCAACCTAGACCTGCAGATGTACCCTAAACCAACTACTCCAACCAACGCGTACCGGCAGGAATTCCTAAGATTACTCTAGGAAGAATATTTAGAGCACCGCCACATATACACTGATGGCTCCAAAACCGCGGACGGAATGGGAGCCGCTGCTGTGTGCGGGGACACCCCACTCTCGGCCACCCTCACACAAGAGGCCTCCGTGTTCTCTGCGGAGCTTCGCGCACTCGAACTAGCCGTCTCTATCGCAAAAACACATCGCTTCCCAATTACGTCGTATTCTCAGACAGTCTGAGTGTCCTCACCCAGCTTAAAACACTGCACTAAGAACATCCAGTTCTACGTAAAATGATCTCTTTGTGATGACCGAGTCGGGTCAGGCAGTGGAATTCTGCTGGATCTCCGGGCACGCGGGAATAAGAGGAAACGAACTTGCGGAGTCGTTTGCTAAACTGGCATCTACTCACCAAGAACAATTTTTCGCAACACATTGCCGGGACTGATTCCCTATCATCAACTCCCATATAACATCCCGATGGGATGAAATGTGGCACAACCACCTGGTGGATGTCGACATAGGACCAAACGCGCCATCTTGACCCTGTTGCCACCAAGTGGCTATCAGCGTGAAACACTTACTGAGGATTGCAACGCACTCGCGGCAGCCCCACGAGCGTTCCTAGATCCCCCGTGCAACCTACAAAGCCTACTCACGGACCCAACCTACCGTTAAAAGCTTATCGCTTTCTGAAAACACACCGGACTATACGAAGCTGTCTAAACCTCAATTAGCTGTGCAAATGAGGCGGTCTCTCCACCCCATTACGCACAGAAATAACAACACATTTTACGAAGATACGCATCAACTCTTTACTCGTACGCGCTAGTACGCGAATATGCCACAATTGAAATATGTACTGACTTCATCTTGACATGACTAATATTTTCGCATGCGAGGCCGTGCGAACTTACCTGAATCAACAACTGTCGCGCCCTACGGGGGAGCCTATTATGACTCACGTTGAGGCTCTGGTGGAAATGAGGCTCAAATCAAAGCTGTAAACATTGTGTTGCGTTGCTGTCGGAGCTTACTATGTCTGTGTATCCGTAAACCTTGTACCAATCATGACGATGCCACCTGTACGCACTAGCGCGCATACATATTACTCATGAAGTTCTAAATGAGTGAAAGCGGAGGTCCGTTTCGTCTAAACGTTATCCTTGTGCGCGCCAGCGTGCGTCTGACACAACTAAAATGTTCGAATAGTTTAACGTTGACAACGTTGTTTTTCTTGCACACAGAGGTGTGCGAGCCTACTATAATCCATGATCATTGAGCCCTACGGGGGAGCCTATTATGACTCACGTTGAGGCTCTGGTGGAAATGAGGCCAAAATCAAATCAAGATGAGGGGGTCCGCCAAGGTAGCGTCTTTTCGTGTACCCTATTCGCGATTGCCATTATTGGGATCACAGGGGTGATCCTCCCTCCGTGATTGGGTCACTATACGTTGACGACTTAATGGTACACGCATTGGCGCCAGTTGTGTCCCAACTCCAACGTAAACTACTGAGTGCAATTGCCCAGGTGGTTGCCTGGACGGAATCTCGAGGCTTTAAAATATCGAAAAGCAAAACATGTGCATTTCATATCCATCGGTCTCGCACACACACGGAACTAGACCTCAGACTTAATGGAGAAATGATCCCTTTCTTACTTACAGTCCGCTGTCTAGGACTAATATTCGACCAGAAGCTAACCTGGAAGTACCACGTGCAGCAGCTTAAGATAGACTGCTTACAGTGATTTGTCATTCTTTGGATTGCATCGCACTTCACCTGGGGTGCAGATAGAATAACATCATTACGCCTTTACCGTGCTATCATCCGGTCCAAACTGGACTATGGGAGTGTGGTCTATGGCTCTGCGAAACCAAATATTCTCAAAACACTGCAACCAGTTCGCAAGGCCGCCCTTCTCGCTTGTACAGGAGCTTTCCGCTCCTTCCCTATTGTCAGCCTTCTATGTGATGTGAAACTGGTGAGCCTAGTCATGCCCTGCGACGAAAACAAGTTGAACTCCAATTTTATTGCCATGTTCTTGCTCGCCCCACCTCCCCTACGTGTACCACAATCCGACAGCACCATCCCAATCTTGCTCCTTCTTCGAGCTTCTCAAAACGCATCGAGCTCCTCACTGTTGAGCTTGAACTACCACACATCATGGTGGACCCTCTCCTGCGAGATGATGCTATTCCCATCTGGCGTTTACCAGAAAATATGCTCTGCCCTCACTATTTTACTGGCCGAAAGGCAGATGTTGCACCCCAAGATCTTCGAGCAATTTTTCTAGCCCATGCGGAGACTCGTCACGCTTATATCTTGCATATCTTACCCTGATGAATCAAAAGACGACGATGCAGTGGGCTGTGCAGCGGTGCTCCCCGGGCGCGTCGTCACTAGGAAACTCCCGCCATCAGCGTCAGTTTTCACTGCTGAACTCACAGCCATTGTCGATGCCCTCTTTGCGACCGATACTCTTCCAGATGCCAGTATCTCAATCTTTAGTGACTCGCTCAGTGCGCTTCAAACCCTGGAGATCTTCAAAAATTGCCACCCTGTCGTTTCAGCAATCTTGCGCTGGCTTGTGCGATTGTCCTCCAGAAACAAGAACGTTCTTTTGTGCTGGGTTTCGGGCAACTGTGGGGTGGTGGGCAATGAACAGGCGGACGAAGCGGCGCGAAGAGTTTCAGCGGCGCCTGACCCAGCAGAACAGCGTCCACTCTCATATAAAGACTTTTACCCAGCGATTAAAAGAGCTGTACGAAATAAATGGATCATGGAATGGTCTGATGTTCCTATGAGAAATAAATTGCGTGTTATTAAAAGCACACCCATACCCTGGGTTTCATCAAGCAACCGATCTCGACGGACTGAGGTAACCCTATGCCGATTGAGAATTGGACATAGCAGACTAACGCACAGACACCTAATAGAGGCGTCGCCACCTCCTTACTGCATGGACTGTCAAGTCCCTCTTACAATAGCCCATGATGTCTTGGCAGAGTGCCCCACATGGACGGAATGTAGACGCACATACGTCCCCAGGAGCCGGTTCCTGGACCTTCCTAATATACTCCGCCTAATGCTTACTGAGTTCACTCAGAGACAACAGTGTGGAAACGCTTCTCTGCTACCTTCAAAAAACCAGCCTCTAAGCTGAAATATGATCTTATGTGAATTGATCATACCTAATCTTACGTACCGATAAACTCCTTTATCCCGGAGGACCACCGTTTGTGACCTCTCTCTATATCCTTATAAACAGTAGTGACCTAAGCATGCCGTGAGTCTAAACAATCCCGGAGGCTGACGATGATTTGTTGATGACTTGATGCAGCGCTGGCTGCTGGTTTGACGTTCGGTGCCAGAAGGACATTGACTCCAGTGCACTAGAAAGCCTTGACACTCTTATCTAATCTATTAGAGGAAGTTCAGTTTTAAGTACCTGGGTTTTCTTGTGGATGAAACTGAAATGATGCAAAACTCGGGTGAAATCTTGATTGAAGAAGGGTTTTAAGTGTTAGTGTACTGGAGAGTGTAATGAGCTGTAAGACGGGGAGTTTTGAAGCAAGGAGAGTGCTGTACGAGGGGGTAATGGTTCCTACTGTGCTCTACGGGACTAAGTCTAGGAAACGAGAGTGAAAAAAATTATATTTGTGTTATCTCGGGTTTGAATATCCCATTGGTGTGGTCGGAATGACGCTAAAAAATAGGATCAGTAATAAGAACGGGAATGGTCAAGACAGTAGATTTCACGTGTTCTGATGTCGTTAGGATGGGTGATGGGAGATTGGTGAACAGGATGATGAAAGCGGAGGTGAGTGAGCGTAGGTGGATGTGTAGCGTGACGCAGACTATGGGAAGGAGAGAAGAACGCGTGCTGTGGATAGACGTAAGTGAAGATTCGTTGAGAGTGGATGATTTTTGACTCTGCTCTGTTGCCTTTCCCGCCATTGGTGTCTCGTTGAGAAATGAAGAAATGAGATAGCGTGAATGAGAGGACCCGGCAATTATGACGCTGCATGGGTAGCTGCTGAATGTTGTCAGGCCCTGCTGCTGATATTGATCTTGGACCTTACTCCTGACTCGAAATGTGTTGCGCAATCCTGGCCAGATCTTTAAGCAATAAAGGACAAAGTTTTGCTGTTCATAAACTGACTCTGGGTTTGCTCTGGGCATGGTAGAAATCAACTGTTCCGCATAGATCTCTCCTGTTGTGAATTTGAGACCGATTATGAAAAGGTCGCTTCTACACGTTTCACCCTTCATTTCTATTCAAGTCCCTACGGTGCCATTCACCGCCGTGTCCTCACTATCGCTGTTCATCTCTTCCTCTCTCTAGGACCGCAACAATGCTGCGTCTTCGTGCGCTGGTCTCTTCATCAAGGCGCAGCTCGGCTTCGACTTCCCCGGCAAGTGGGCGCACGTCGATATGGCGTCACCGGTTTGCTCGGTAGGTGGTACAAAACCTATGAATGCCGTGAATAGAAAAGCTGACCGGTGCTTATAATGCAAAAACTCCGTTTGTAGATTCGTCTCAAGGTTTGACAGTAGAATATTTGGATCCTGAATCTGATTACTATCATTGATCTGAACAGGATAAGATTTATCACTGCTGAATTCCTCTTATGCCTGCGAGATCGTTATATTGAGCGATTAGATACTGACGGCGCACGGGAATACGACCTTGACTTTATCGCGCTTGAAAATTGGCACTTCAATCTATTTTGGACACGGCCATTCGTATCATTCTAGTTAGTTACCAAAAGATAACACTTGCAGGGCGAACGCGCGACTGGCTACGGAGTGGCGTTGCTGCCGCTGCTGTTCGGCCGCCACAGCAAGAGCGACCTGCTGCAAGGCCTAGCCCCCCCTCTGCCTGACCCCGTCACAGCTGCCAACAACAACGACGGGGACGGCGCGACCAACGACGTCACCGGAGTCACGACCGAGCAGCCGTCTTCCAAGAAGACCAGATTAGAATGAAGCAGGCTAGCAATAGGAACGCTACCGCATAGCTAGTTAGTGTATTTATTGTTTTTACTGAGAGGGGCAATTTTTTATCATCAAAGTGCAATTTAGCAGGACTTGTTCAATACTATATAGCTACAGAGACAACGTTGGGCATTTTTTACAGTGAATTGGAGTCAATTCAAAAATCATTACAGTTAGGGATATAATCTGTTTGGGCGTACAGTAGCGAAAGAAAATATGTTAACGATTAAAGACTAACACGAGTCTTGAATGATGATTTTTCGCGATGCACTTGAACTTAATGTTAATTTGATTTATAAAATTCGAAGAGCTTTGTCAAAGTGCGGCGTCCACGTGGGGAAATGTTTCTTTGTTATAGACTAACCATAAACAAATTTTATTTTGCTCCTGTCGCTCTGTATAGTGGTATCCTTGCGACTGAGAAGCAGGACCCTTAACGACGCGACCATAGCTGCAGTGGAGCCCGAATGCAGTCGGGTATTTCTCTGCGAAATCCTTTTTTCTGGACTAGTGATGTCGATGAGATTTCAAAACAATCTTGTGATGGCTACCATAAGATACTCTTAGCAAATTGTTTTTGAAACCAACTCCCCAATGAGGTAAATTCTTGTTCTTCAGAATTTCAAGTTATAATCAAGATGGAAGAGTTAAGGTGTGCGAGTGTGAGGTGCGCCTTGCCGTCGGCCACCCCTTGCTGGGGGATTTTGGCCTAGTGTCTGTATCTGTATATTTGTTCACTTCATCCCACAATATCTCTCTATCCATGGTAGTAATAGGGTTGTGTATTGTTACTCTTTTATCGCAGCCAACTACATTTCATGACAAAAAAATTTAAACTACCAATGCGGAGGTGCATTACATTTGGTATTATTGAAATGTTCTCAGGCGTTCTATGACTCCTAGAAAATAGTCGAGTTAATGTATACAGTCGAACCTATTTATGCACCCTGCTTGTACAGTTGTAAAACAAAATTCGTCAGCGATTTAAGAATACCGAAAACCTGATTCTTTTTTAATATTGAAGCAATCGCGAAAAAATTGAAAGTACGGCTACAGATACAGACACTAGGCCAAAGTCCCCCAGCAAGTAGAGTGCCGACGGCAAGGCGCATCTCACACTCGTACACCTTAGCTCTTCAGCGCAAAAGGGTCCGGCCGGGGACCCCGCAACAACCTCTGGGTCATGAGTGCGGTTCGAGGTCAGTGTCAGCAGCAGGGCCCGACAGCATGACCGTTTACCCCTGCCGCGTCATGATGACCGGGCCCACCCGCCCACGACCATCCCGTCTCTCAACGATATGCCTAGGGCGGGAAAGCACATCAGAGCAGCGTCAAAACTCATCCACTCACGCTCATCCAGTGCACGCTCTCTCGCTGCCTCCACATTCACGTCTCTCGTTCCTAACGCCTGCTTCACACCATCCATCCACCCAAACTTCGGTCTCCCTCTAGGCCTACGTCCACTCGCCTCTGACTTCAACACCTTTTTCACCTATCTCTCATCATCCACCATCACCATGTGCAACAGAACACGCGAATCAACTCTGTCCTCTAGCTTCTTCACCATCCCTGTTCTGATGCGAACCACGTCGTTAGTGAACCTGTCTCTCAGCTACACTCCAGTCATGCTCCTCAAACATTTCATCTCAAAAACATTCAACCTTCTTTTCTCCTCTGCTCTCACCTCCCAAGTCTCAGCTCCCTACCGCACAGCTGGCACAACGACACCCTCATACAGCCCTCTCTTAGCTTCCATCCCCAACGTCCTGCAGCTCATTACGCTCTTCAGTGTACCCAATACTTTACACCCCTCCTTCACTCGCAACTTCACCTCAGTTTCCACTAATTCAGTCTTCTCTAAATGGGAGCCCAGATACTTATAACACTAAACTTCTTCCAATAACTCTCCATTTAGGAGGACACTAATTCTGCTTGCATCGACAGTCCTCGAGCATCTCATGACTTTACTTTTACCCACGTTCACTCGAAGTTTCCTCCTCTCACACACTCTACCAAACTCAGACACTAGCCTACATAGCTTCTCTTCTGAATCCGCAACCAGGGCCGTATCATCAGCAAATAGCAGCTGGCCCAGCTGCCAACTCCGCCCATTCGCTTCCAACAGCTCCAAGTCACGACGCAGCATACTCGCGTTCACCTCCCTGACCACTACATCCGTATAGAGGTTGAACAGCCAGGGCGACATCACGCAGCCTTGTCTCTGTCCCACTTTCACTGAACCAATCACTCGCCTCGCTTCCCACTCTGACACATGCTCGGCTGTCAGTATAGAAACTCAGCACCGCTTTCAACAAATATCCGCCCACTCCATACAAACGCAACACCCTCCACAGCGCTCCCCTGTCAATCCTGTCGTATGCCTTCCTCCAGATCCATGAAAGCCCAGAACACGTCCTCTCCCTTTGCAAGGTACTTCTCACAGACCTGTCTCACTGCAAAAATCTCATCGGCGCACCCTCTACCAATCGTAAAACCTCACTGTTCCTCTCCAATTGCACAGTCCGTACAGTGTCTAATTCTTTTGATCAGCACTCTCCCGTATAACTTACCAACCACACTTCACAGACTGATAACTCTATAGTTGCAGCATTGATTTTTATCTCCTTCACCCTTATACAGTGGAACAATGCAGGCACTGCGCCACTCAATTGGTACCACGTCTGTCACAAAACACAAGTTCAGTAACCTCACCAACCATTCGACAATCGTTACCCCACCCTTTTTCAGGCACTCGGTCGCAACGTCATCCAAACCAGGGGCTTTTCCTGCTTTCATCATGTCTACCGCCTCCTGCACTCTTGCCTGGTAATGTCCGCCACAAGTCTCCTAAAACTGGCATCCGAGCACCACCACCCACAGCAACAATGTCAGCCTCTCCGTCATCCTCGACATTCAACATCATCACTCTCCAACAACAACTGGCCGTTTTCATCTTTCACCACTTCATCATTTCCGGTCTTTCCCTTTCTCACATTTTTCACCTCTTTCCAGAACATCTTTTTGTTCTCCTCAAAATTATGGCACAACCGTCTGCCCCATCTGGCATCAGCATCCTTTTTGGCTCTCCTCACCACCCGCTTCACCTCGTTTCTCCTCTCTTTATAGCCTTCATATGCCACCACCGACTTCACCTGCAACCACTCCACAAACGCTCCTCTTTCCGTGCCACCGCCAGTTTAACCTCCTCGTGCCACCACTCGTAACCTTTCCTTCTGCACCCTACCACACAGCGCGCACCACACACATTCTTCGCAGCTGTAAAATTCGTTGAGTATCCATGCTAGTATTAAACAAGTTGCCTTATGAAAAATCTGTATCAAGTTAAAAGAATAGTTGATAAAGTAAAGTTCATTTCTTCATCATAGGTTAATCACGGCAAAATTTCTTTAGCAACTGTCCTGACAATTTTTAATTTCCTCGGTGCAACGTACGACCCTGTTGAAATTTAATTCTGTATGTAAACCGTGAACTCTGATGTTGGCATTTTCGTAGCGGTTTGGTGTCGCTATTTTTTACGAGTGAACCACTGCCCCGAGGCTGTTATCTGCAATAACGACGTCATGCGATACGAAATATACCAAGCTCAGAAGACTTACCTACACTATCGAAGAAATTACGCCTTTAAAATTGCGGTCAATTTCGAAAATCTTGTAATTGGAATGTTTCAAGGTTAGCACAGGCTGGTAGCCACAAATTGTTGATGCACGGTTGCCGTGCTTATTGACTCTAATGGCAAGGTCATCTGCGGTAGGTATAATGAAAGCTAACCAATGATTCAGATGAACGTTTGCTGATAGAAAGTTGACTCTATAAAAGTGGAATCGCGAATCGAAAATTATTGAAAGACTTGTTCTATTTTGACGGTGGCTCATGTGACTGCAATTGTTTAGGCCTACGATTTCAGTTTTTTCCTGTCATTTAAAATTTTCGGTGTAGCAGCTGAACCACGACCTCGTGTTTGTCAGAAATGTAGCTGCACTATGCTACAGCTAAATAATGACTCGATTCATTGTCACGATGAGCAAATTCATCTGAAACAGTTGGCGGTTAGATGAAGTGTGAGGTACAAAACTCGGCCCAAAAGACCAACTTCCGAATTTATCTTTGATAGGTATGTATAAGTTACCATACACAAAGCTGAGCAATAAACGTAACGAAGGACGTATGCGTGAGACTTCGTACAATATTCCTTCTCTCTTCGGTGGCCGACCCAAACTAGGTGGTAACCTGGGATCCAGCAGAATTCAACTGCGTTGCCTGCCTCGGACATTGCAGAGGTCGTGTTGTATTACCCAGAAAGGGGTGAGCATAAATCAACGTTTCGAGCGGACTGAGGGCACT